>JBBPLL010000609.1:0-17217 GCA_038089755.1 Leccinellum rugosiceps | reverse complement strand
CCTGTGGAAATTGGTCTTCAGAACTAAACAGCGGGGACACGGGCAAATGCCTTTGTCCCTAATTGCAGCCAGTAAAACCCTAATAGTAGATCAGCTGCCGAGTTTACTTCATGGTCAACTGAAGACCCAGACCCTTCAGTCAAAAAGCATCGTACCTTTGGTTCCCCCGAACTGTACATTTACATGTATATCTGGGACCGGCCGGGAGGTGTAGTATTGGTACGGCCGGCGCCGTAGTCCTGGTACCCAGTAATGCAGTGTATGCCATTGTGGTCCTTGGTTGGAGTGCTGGGTATGGTGGATGATATGTACGTACCATAGGTCCCGGCCGAGTGTTGGTGTGGGCAGCCGGGGCGCTGGGTACAGTTGATAATATATACGTACCCTGCTCCCAGCCGAGTGCTGGTGTGAGCACCGGTTTGGCCGGGAAGCTGGGTACAGTCAATAATAAGTACGTACCCCAGTCCCGGCCGAGTGCTGGTGTGAGCACCGGTTCGGCTGGGGAGCTGGGTACAGGTGATAATGAGTACGTACCCCCGTCCCGGCCGAGTGCTGGGGTGAGCACCTGTGCGGCCGGGGAGCTGGGTACGGTCGATAATAAGTATGTACAGTCCCGGCCGAGTGTTGGGGTGAGCACCTGTGCGGCCAGGGAGCTGGGTACGGTCGATAATAAGTATGTACAGTCCCGGCCGAGTGTTGGGGTGAGCACATGTGTGGCCGGGAACCTGGGTACGGGCGATAATAAGCACGTACCCCCCATCCCGGCCGAGTGCTGGAGTGAGCACCAGTGCAGCTGGGAAGCTGGGTACGGTCAATCATATGGATGTACCCCAGTCCCGGCCGAGTATTGGGATGAGCACCGGCTCGGCCGGGGGCTGGGTACGGTCAATCATATGGACGTACCCCAGTCCCGGCCGAGTGCTGGTGTGAGCACCGGTTCGGCCGGGGGGCTGGGTACGGTCGATCATATGGATGTACCCCAGTCCCGGCCGAGTGTTGGGATGAGCACCGGTTCGGCCGGGGAGCTGGGTACGGTCAACCATATGGAACGTACCCCAGTCCCGGCCGAGTGTTGGGATGACCACCGGTTCGGCCGGGGAGCTGGGTACGGTCGATCATATGGACGTACCCCAGTCCCGGCCGAGTGCTGGTGTGAGCACCAGTGCGGCCGGGAAGCTGGGTACTGTCAACCATATGGACGTGCCCCAGTCCCGGCCGAGTGTTGGCGTGAGCATCTGCGCAGACGAGAAGCTTGGTACAGTCGATCATATGGAAATACCCCAGTCCCGGCTGAGGGTTGGTGCAAGCACCTGTGCGGCTGGGGAGCTGGGTACAGTCAATAATAAGTACATACCCCAGTCCCAGCCGAGTGTTGATGTGTGCACCATCATGGCTAGAGTGCTGAATACAGATGGATGCTACATATGTACCCCCAGACCCCAAGAATTGATGTTAGTGCCAGGTCAGCCACTGGCAGAGTAGTGTATGGTGGGGGTATGAATATACATACCATATGTTCTAGCCAAGTATTGGTGTGAGTATACATGTGGCTGGAGTGCTAGGTAACTAAGTGTCGGTGTGACTACCAGCACAGGCAGAGTGCTGGGTACAGGTGGGAGGTATACATATATCTCAGCCCTTGGCCAAGTATTGATATGAAATAGCCATTGCAGCTAAAGTCCTGGATATGGTGGGTGGTTTACATATATTCTCCATTCAACACTGCTGAGGTCAGGCAGCATGATTCCAGTTATATCCAGTACCTTAGCCACACTGTACTCACACAGGATGTGGGATATGTTCATATCACCTGCTATATCTGAGTCTCTAGTTGCACTAGTACTCACATCAACACCTGACTAGGATATCAGGTATATATATCTCCACCATACCTACCACTCTAGCTAACCTGGCACAGATAATAAAGCCCAGCCAGGTCCAGGAGTATATATATACCCACCACCATACCTTTCACTGTGGCCAGCCTGGCACTGACACCAATGTCTGGCTGGTGCTGGGGGTACATACCGAGCATACACCTGTACCCAGTATTCCGGCCACTCCAGTACTCACACCAACAATCAGCCAGGTCTGGGATACATACATATCATCTACCTGTACCCAGCAGTGCTTATACTGACACTCGGCCGGCACCTATGGTACATATTATTCACCGTACCCAGCTTCCTGGCCGCACTGGTGCTCATGCCAACACTCGGCCGGGACTGCCAGTGGGGTACTAGCTGTATACATTAAGGAATAAATACCAAGCCAGAAAACTTCTTCTGTGCAGAGTTCCAAAATCTTTGCCATATATCTGCTTGTTTGGCAGCATAAGCTCTATGACCCAGATCCTCTGCATTCTCTTCCCATTCCTCCCAGATTCTCCTTTGGTATTCAAACCACAACATGGTCCAATACATTTCATTCCTCACCATGTTTAATTCCTCTTTCCATCTTTCATATCTTGCTCTGGCCTTCAGCCAACTAACTCTTTGAACTAAAAATAATTAAATACCAATTTACCATCAAAATAAAATTCGACAACTTACATTCCTCACTCCACTGAATAAAAGAATCTGATCCATGAGATACTCCTCCAATTCGCCAAAACCAAGGAAGTACATCAGAACTCTGGCCAAAACGATTTTCTTCGGTTATATCCTTGGATACTGTGAGATCTGAAGGGTGGATAGGTTTGTACTTGTCAAGGATATCTTCAGGAGCCTTTAAAGACAAAAGAGCAGTACGAGCACGAATGTATCCTCGTACATCCTGGTTGATCTTGTGTATAACTCGATGAATTTCTTGCTTTGTTCTGGTATCAGTGCGAACAGAAGAGGAGCTTCGAAAGTTCATCCTATATAGGACTGATTTGTTTCCAAGATGTAGCCTAAGCTTCTCCAAACAGTCATTGGCTTGACCAGTGCGCAGCTGAAGCTCTGCTTTCACTAGCTGTTGTTGCCTAGCATCTTCTTCCAATATCCTTCCAAAAGCAGAAGGCATAGAGAGTTTCATGTCCTCTGGATCGACTTCCATTGAAATATCCTCTCCATCTCCATAATCTTCATCATCCAAACTACCATTCCAGAAATGATCTTCTTTAGCCTCCTCAACATCATCACCAGTCTCCTCTGAGCAGAAAGGAAGATCATGATTTTGTAACTTGGAATCATCAAACTCTATGCCTGGCGCAAACCATTGCAAATCTTGATTGAATTTGTTGATTCTTCCCAGAAGTCGTTTCCTTTTTTCTGCTATAATGCCTTTTTGGATAGATGATAAGCTTCTAGGCATGCAACACATTTCAGCTCGTAGAGCATCCCTGTTGCATTATTTTATTTTATTTTAGTACTTAAAAAAATATTGTATACATACTGAGCATCCTCAATCATAATCCCTTCTACCAACCAGGTGATAGAAGTTTGTTTTCCAGAGCTAGATGTGTTTTTCTCTATAAGATTCAATCTGATCTCTGCAAGAGTTGGTGCTAACAATCAACATCAAGGTTAAAAAATGAGCTTTCAAGTAAACTTTTAAGTTCACAACTAGTAAATACCTTGATCCATTCTCAAGGTATAAATGTCTAGTGTCTCTCCTCGTTCCTTACTAGCATGATCTGCTTCTTGAGACCATGATTGTATCTGTTCACTACTCAATGATTGTGTAAGCTCTTCTAGTGGAGCCATAGTCTTCTCTACTCCTTCGAGAGCATTCTTATACTTTGTGCATAAAGTATCAACTATATAAATTAAATTTAGATAATAAATCAAATAAAGAAAATAAATACTTATACCTATACCCACAAGTTTTTTCCAATTTGAATCCCTCATATGGTCATCATATAGCTCCTGACGATGAGCTACACTCATGGATCTTGCAGAGGGAGATATTTTGTTGAAAGAAGCCCAAAGGGTCTCCAATATCTCACCATCTATATGTCCTGCCCCCTTCATGAACATCAGACTAAATCTGGGAAAGCACTCTAACTTGTGAGCACTAAGATGAAATTTTCCCACTGCAGGAAAAATTTCCAAACCCAAAGGAATGGATAGAGAATTGGAATGCATGACTCTCCTTTCAAAGTTCTTGGACCATTGACAAGCAATATCGTATATGATGAGAGCTTTCTGAATGCCAGTGGAGTTATATGCTAGAGCTTGGCAAATGGAATAGTCGATATTCTTGTGTCTTTATAATTTAAATCAAAAAAAAAGCAATGAAAAAAAATTAACATACTGTTCGCCTTTGTAGAAATCCACTATAGAATGAGGTACAAAGCACCCATGACGGGCACAAGCAGTAGCCCCAACTCCAGTTGCTCTTAGATTAGCCACCTTGATATTTGCATTATTTACTGCATGATGATTCTGACAAGTGGATCTCTACAAAGATATGAATATTTGTTAGGAACAACATAATTATATTGGTTACATACCTCCTTGTTGTCCAGCGCAGATGATATATGGTTTTGATAGGCATGGTTTTCCACCATGTATCCAAGGCCATCTGATAGAGAAACATCATCTTCAGGCTTTCGCATCTTCATGTGTTGTGCAGTGAAGTTTCCATCCACCACATATCTAAGGGCAATGGTATCACTAATGATATATTGTAGTCAATTTGTTTTCAATTGCTAGAAATAAATATAACACATACCTGTCATATTTTGTCTCCCATCCAGGTGGCAAATTAATGCCAGGCTGAGGACAGGCCGGACAAAATAATGCTAGATCACCATGACCTGGCTCTTTATCTCTACAATGCCCAAACCCAGCCCTTTTTCGGTTCATGAGATCTCTCCATATTCTGGATGTTCTCATAAATTCACGATATCTATCCTATATAACAATGTAAAAAATCGCAATTATATAAATATATAATAAGACTTACCAGCACAGAATTTGGATAGGTATTACTTGTCATCCTTCTCAACTTCTCATAGAAGCTATAGGCAGAAACCTTGCATTCCAAAGCCGCCAAGAGAAAATCATCCAGAACTTGAAATGTGAATGCCGTCTGGGGATTTTTGAAAGAGGCAGGAAATAGTCGAGCTTGGAATAGCTGGAGATGTCTATCTTCTTGGGTAGCACCATTGCACTTGCACCACTGAACAGAATGAGTGAAAACCCCAGTAGAATCGACAATAGTAACAGAGTGTGAAATTGTACTGGTCTGGCCTTCAGAGTTCAAAGGGCAAGGCCTTCCACCATGACCTAGATTCAGAATGAATCCAAGATCCTGAAGTGATACAGCTTCATAAAATCTATTATTCCATCGCTGGAGTTGATGAAATGGATGGGAAGCATGATTTTGAATGGCACAGGATTGACACCATGCTTGATTGCCATGGCATGAAAGACATCGTATGTTACCAACTGCTTGACAACAGTGGTTGCATTTTGGATGATTTTCTGAAGGGCTTTCTGACCGCAATAGAAGAGAAAGATATGTTGATCTCCATGGAATCCATTCCAATAGAAAATCATTCTGGGTCTATTTAATTTTTAATGATGATTAGAATATGAAATAAAATTATTTTCTTACTTTCGTTCGTCTGGACTCATCACTCCTATCATTTATGTAGCATTCATCCAGAGCCAAATGATTATCCGATGATTGAGAGGTAGTGGTGTCAAACACAAGCTTGGGAATTTTTCTTTTTGGTGTCTCTACCTCGCCCTCAGAAGAATATATGTGGGATGCATCCACTTCCTGATATGTCACCTTTCCTCTTCGTGTAACAGAGGGAGTAAAAGTAACCAAGGATGATTGGCCAGATCCAGATGCATGACGTGTGGCTTTGGATGTGTGTAACGTAAACCTTGCTCGCTTGGATGTTCTGCTAGCTCGAGACATTTTTCAACATGGGTTGCCATCAATCTCAACAAATCTTTTAAATATAAATCCATGTTGAAATCTAAGCTCAAATAGGCATCATTCAGGATTTTTTATAGCATCAAACTTCTCAATTTGAAATTATTATTAACTAAGTCTAGGTGACAGAATGACAGTTTAATAGTAGACAAAAAAGGAGATAATATTATTCCGATCTCGAGTCAAGATCTAGTATATCCACCAATCAGAATATTCCATTTACGTTACAAATGAAACCTTTTATGGTATTATGTTATAAGATATGACACCATCCTGTTATGTCATGAGGTAAAACCTTCCTATTATGTATTTAATATTATACAAGAAAGGAATGATACAGATCTCCAAATCTCTGTTATGTCACAAGACTCAAATACCTAATCATATTTGAAATCATCAATCTGAACGAAATTGCCTCCACCAGCTTAATTGGGTTGGCAAGCATGGCCTTGGTATGTTTACTCTATGCTGTATGGCATCTTTAGAGTAGTGTGTAAGAACAATTCTTTCCCCACTTGTCCATGCTGGAACAGAATGGGACAAAGATCTACCTGTGAGAAAAAGAGATGTACCTGCTTGGTATTGAAAAGAAGCATGTAGATCATCAAGCTTGAACATAGCATTGTGCTCTAGACCAAGACTGAGAAGATGATCATAGTATACATGAGCTCCTCCTGAATCTGTATGTGCTGTAGTGGTTCGGTTGACAATGACTTCCATACCCTCATAACTGGTAGGCCAAGTAGACAAGGGTTTGGATAGCAACTTCTTGAGTTGCTCTATTGATGCTGTATTAACAGCCCACATCTCTGGATGAATGATATGTAGCACTGCATCCAGTAATTGTTCCACTGGCTCTATCTGTTGCAACCAAGATTGTACTCCAGTTGCATGCAGAGCACCAGAACAAACAATGGGATCTGCGAGTCTCTATTTAAAATATATAAAGTTGACAACTAAATTCAAATTTAAATTCACAGACCTTGTGTCCAATCATAAAGGTCCCAATGGAAATAGTCAATCTTCCTTTTCCAAAATGAGAGTCATCTGAGATCTCCAGAAAGCCTGTTTCCCTGGAAGAATTCTTCTTCTTGCATGAATACTTTGATCCAGTCCAAAGAGGTTTTAGGCTTTGCATGATTGTATTCACCTGAGCCTAAATATATATTAATAATTCTTCTCGAAATTGAGATCAACTTACTACTCGTGGAGGCACCAGCAAGGAAGGTAAGTACCAAACCAATATTTTTCCATGACAATCCACAAGAGTCATCGGCTTATCAAAATAGCCAAGTTCTACTTTTTCGAAATATTTATCCGCACGACCTTCTTTGTTAGCCTCTGAGTATCGATCATAATCCCATGGGATCTGGACTAAAGGACCATTATAATATGATATATTTGTTTCAGAGCAAGTATAAACTCACCTGGATTCAGATATGCAGCTATAATTAAAATAGCACACCATCGGACTTCTCTCCCTGAGGGAGTATCTGACAAGGGCTCCACGGAGTGGCCTTCAACTGTCATCTCTGCCAGAAGCAAGTTTATCCTCAACCTAAATATTATAAGGACATTCAAATTAATTGGACTCGATGCAAGGAATATGTACCAACCTTGCTTTCTGAAGGTTCTTAGATGAAATCTTATCATTTTGGATTACCCTCCCTAATGCAACCACATTTAGTATCTGCTGTACTTCAGCTACTAACTGGGATGTGTAATTGACATCTGCCATGATGGGAAATAATGTAGAGGTTACGAAGAACACTAGATCTCTTTTGACTCAAGATTAAATTCTCACATTTCCAGGCACATCTTATTCTGAAACACCAATCTATACTATTCCGGAAGGAATTTACCTCTGACAACACGGGACATTATTGTTGTGAAACATCAATCTGTACTGTTCCGGACATAATTAAATTGCCACTTTACCAGATGACAATCTATTTATACTAGTCTTACATAAATGACCGCAATATAGGAAATGATTTCGAAACATTAATCTGTATAATTCAGGAATTGACAGCCAGCAATTTGTAATCAAATCAGGTCACGTGACTACACAAATCAAACGAGCAAAGTTACACCATAGAATGCCCTGATCTCTTTTAATTACAAGTTCTCAAAGGTCGCATTTTGATCTGATAAACAAACTCAAAATGTAGCATAAAAAAATCTAACTAAAAAGGCTGAGCTCGCCAGGTTGCCAACGAGGGGGCCCTCCTCATGACTTCCCAACGAACTCAGAAAAGAAATTAAAAAATATGCCCAAAAATAAAAAGCACAAGACAACAATTCCAGCAACGTCTGTGGGGAACAGATAAGCACCGAAAAGAAATAGACAACTATTGAGAATGAAATAGGATCTGAGGCAAAAAAAAACGTTAGCAGGATTCATGTGGCACGATGGAATATTTTACCTTGCAAGTAAGACTAACATCACCGAAAGGAATGATCACAAGTCATAATTGAGTACCAATTTGGTCCCCGAACTGCGCTGACAGTCAGTTTCTGTCGATCGAGCTTCAAAACCATACCTTGTCATGCCCGATTATTCCCACCAGACCTGACAACCAGCAAACCACAATCCGCCAATCAACCCAATGAACCGTGTGAGGGAAGTGCAGAGGCACCTAACACACCACATGACCCGACAACGCCGTGTGAGAGAAGCACAGAGGTACCCAACACACCACACGAGCTGAACCGACAGCCCAACACGTCATGCAGGAGAAACGCAGAGGCGTCTAACACACCGCATAACTCAATATCCAAACCGCCAAGGGTCATGCGAGAGAAGTGCAGAGGCACCCAACACATCACACAACCCGAACCAACAGCCCGACCTGCCATGCGAGAGAAGCGCAGAGGCACTCAACACACCGCACGACTCAATAACAGAACACAATGGAGGGTCATGCGAGAGAAGTGCAGGGGCACCCAACACACCGCACGGCCCGAACCAACAGCCCAAAATGCCATGCGAGAGAAACGCAGAGGCGTCCAACACACCGCACAACTCAATAACCAAGCACAATAAACATTGCAGGGCCCTGCGAGAGAAGCGCAGAAGCACTCAACACACCGTAGCGACCTGCTCGACCTAAAAAGAAAAGAAAAGAAAAACAAAGATGACCTGTAGCAAGACAGCGTCAGCATTACAGAAAGGGAACAGAACTGACCTGAGCCATTCCCTACTAGGTTACCAACAACACACAAAGGCAGGAAAGCAGCCACAAGGCCTACAGGAAAGGCAGACTCGGAGCAAAAGCAGACAAAACCTATGACAAATGCACGACAACGTCAGCGTGAGAGAACGGGGAGCGAGCTGACCTTGAGCGTCCTGCTACCTTTTGACCATGCAGGCTGCAGTCCTGCATGAGGAAAAGGTAAACGGAACGCCGGAACGTGATGAACCAAGCAATAAGACAAATGGCGTGTGCAAAATAGAGGGAGAACGGTGAAGGAGGGAGTCAGGACGGCGCGAAACGTGTTGAAACCCTTTGAAATAAGCCGCGAAGTCCGTTTGGCGTTGTTTGTTATGAGCTGTGGGCAACGACAAGCGATCAGTGACGACATTGCTGCATTTTAATTTGCTTCGAATTGACAACTCGATCGGTGCACGATCTGTTGAACTCTACTGACTCATCATCGATTCGAAACGTTTGATACACTGACAGTCGCGCGACGCGACTGTCAGTGTGTCAAACGTTTCGAAAATGCGCGACACTCGATCAGCAAATCACTTGAAAAACTTTTTAATCGTTCCTTAAAAGGAAGATGTCTAGCGTGCAGTGGCGTGACTCACATTCGGATCCGACGCGGCGGCAATGGTAACATTAACGTTACGGCTCGTTCGGATCCGACGTGGCGGTGGCTCCGAAGTGCCGCTGCAATCGGCCGTGGTGTCACGTGTAGTGTCGCCGATCGTGTCAATCTATATCCGAGTCTTGCGTTAGTTGGCAAGTGGCTTTGACCGTGATTACTTAGGTAGAACAAATGCGTGAGTAGGAATCCTAACGTGGATATATTAAGTACGTCGAACAATAAAAAACGTTGAGTCTTGCCGAGTGCGTTGACTTTAACCGTGATTGGCTGGAATATTAGCCGATGACACGGACCCTTTTTCCATGCATGTTGGATTGTCGGGTCGTACTTCTGGGTTCACGGCTACCCATCTTCACCCTTACTTTCCCCCCCCCCCATCCTGTCTTGGTCGAGCACTACCCATCTGGCTACGCTATGCCCCGCACGAAACAAACTGCTAAAAAAACAACCGGGGGCAAGGCGAGTCGAATCGAGCTTGAACTGGAGGACACGGACACCGGTAGGGTCTCGAAACGGCAGAGGACGGCGAAAGAGAATTTGAGCAAGGTAACCGTCTCAGAGGCTAAGGTGCGCCATGCCAACCCTGGTAGTCACAGCCCTCGCTGATCGGTTCGTTCTCGTTAAGTATTGCTCCCTCTGCCTGGATGGCGGGACCCTTTACACCTGCAACTTCTGCCCTCGCGTGATCTGCAGTCGGTGCATCGAAATCCCGGCCGATCTGACCGACACGTTATCGACTACTGATGTTCAATTCCGATGCCCTTTCTGCCATTGGTCTGGCGGTGCCTCCGCATCGGAACACGCTACACCCTATTTTGTAAGTTCCGCGTACTTTATTGACTGATTTCTACTAAAACTTTGACTTGTAGGGTTTCACTCGGGGCAGTGGGGAACCCATCATCACGCCGTTCCTCAAAGTCAACGGTAGCTTTGAGGTGACTCGCATCGCGAAGGTTCTCTCTCCAAGGACGCTCCTTGTCCAATTGACCCTCTCCACCATGGGTAACGCTGCTCACGCCATCACGCTCGAAGAAGGTCTGCGGGACTACTTGTCCCCTTCAGCCCTCAAGGTAGTATCGCTCAAGTTCGACCTCGGCATGAAATCTGGGGTTGCCGCGTGGCCTCGACAGGTTGCCGAAGAACTGAGCGACGCTTACTCGAGCTACAAGCATGTCGTTGTGACACTCACGGACCACACCGATGAAGATACCGGCGACCTCTTCTTAGGCCGGACCGAAGCGGGCAAGACTGTAGCGGCCGCTGTCGACCAAGTAAGTGACTACCTATCATATATTCGAATCACGCTGATCGTTTGCACAGTTTCTAAACGTTTTATTGCAGCCGTTCAAAGACTACCTCCCAGGCGCCATGGTGGTCTTTTGGGCCTGTGGATCTTTGGTGCGCAACACAGAGTCGTTCGGGAGGCTTGTGGGCACGTTGCGGCAGTAAGTCTTTTTCACACTTTGCTTTCGGTCATTTATTTCAACTAGGTTCAATATGGGGCATGCCATTGCCTTTGATGCTCCTCGACTGATCCTCGACAACACCAGCGAGCTGGTGTCGAGGCTCATGAAGAGCGTTATCGTGCACGACATCGAGTTCAACAAGTCCCTGGAGAGAGTCCTCGAGGACATGACGCATCTTGGGAGGCATAGTGCCATCATGCACATCACTCCGGACAGCGTCTTTAGGTATGTCTGGGCTCACCAGGACATTCGCCCTTGGGGTGGGAATCTCCCCATTCAATGCCCCCAGTGTGGTATCATTCAGAAGTGGATGCGTGTGGCTAATAACAAAGGGACTCAGGTTGTGGAGTGCGTCAATAAGGGCTGTGGGATGGTGGGGAACAAAAGGACTGGGGACCGCATCTCGTTGACATTTACTCGTCCCACAGATGCAGTTATTATGCACAAGAACCCTCCGACATGCTGGTTAAAAATCCCACTTAAAGTCTAATCGGTAGTCTATGATTTAATAGTCCTGTTCACATGGTTCCTTTTTGTTCTTGAAATGTCACTCGTGTTTGTTCATGTTTGAGGTGTGATCCTCGCGATACTGGACTTAGGTACATTAAAAGACTATGACATATATATCAAGATTACATCACGTGATGTTGGAATCTAGACTTGCGCTTCTGCCGGCACAATCTATGTCCCTGAAATGCTCCAGATTTGGTTTCAATGACGTAATGTTGATTGCAGTCGCACGTCGTGTTCGAAAAACCTTCGAGCCTTGTTCTCTTCGTTTCCCCTCTCTCGACACTGTCTCTCACGTCATGGTTCCCTGGTCCTGCAGATTTTTTGACATCCTTCAGGAGCACTGCACAGAGTACATCTTGGCAAAAGGTGATCGCAGTAAGCGTAAGCGGATTCTCAAGGCTTGCAAGGAAGCAATCCTTGCATCTCCGATTGCTGGTGAGCCCGATGTCAAGCTTCCCACACCGCTTCGTTTGGTAAGTCAGTCACTGCATCTGTGAAAATACCAAGTTCGATGTATTTGCAGGCTATTCGTCGTGAATTCCTCCCTCATCTTGGTGTGAGAGAGCAGGAGGACGAAGAAGAATTAATTAGGGATCTCGAGGAGCGTCACAGCAGTTTACTCACCCCTCAGGAGCGAGAGGCCATAGCTAGGCCCACCCAGGCTGGTGATTTCCACAAGCCCTGGGATGGTTTCCGTGCCGCCCAGCGGCTCTTCAAGGACGAAGCTACTGAGATCGATCAAAATGTTAGGGACAAGTCCGACAAGAAGAATTTCGGGGCACGGACGAGAGCCTTGCGGGAGTGGTGGAATACTCTGCCCAAGCAGCGAAAGGAAGAGGCGGAGGCGGCGGTGGCGAAATGGAATGCTTTGGGTGCCAGTAGAGACAAGCAGGCTGTGTAAGTGTCCCTTTTTTCTCCTAGTCGTGATTTATCCTCTGGTCTGGTTAGGTTTCGGAAAAAAAATTTGAAGAAAGATGCTACCACGTTTCTGGATATCATAAGGCGTTGCATGGGTATCCATGCCATTATCATTGCTGGATTCCAGACCGACGAGGGCATCCGCACCACAATGTAAGTTTTTAAATGTATGTTCTTAACTTTTATTGAAATCGTGTAGTCTCGAGTCCACTCCACCCCAAAGTCGTGATAAGTTGTTTTCCATTTCGACTGCTGAGACAAAAGGTTGGGTACGACAGGGGGCTGAGATGCTTGCAGAATATCTGGAGGGCGAAGGTTTTTTTTTTTTCTTTGAAATCACACACTGTTTGACTCTTTACAGATGAGATAACAGATTCCGAGGTGGACAGTGATGACGACAACAGCGATAACTCTTTGCCGGAAGTAGCAGTCGATGCTTCTGGGCATCCATTGCTCCCTCATGTTCCTGCACGCTATGTTAAGACCCGACAGGATGCAGTGCGGGAGATATTTCGTAAGGCTTATGGTGAGTTTGACTTATGTTCTTGTTGTCCTTCTTACTATCTTTGTTATCACTAGTGCGTGTTTCCAACCGACCCAAGGTATCGGTACCTTGGCTGCTCTTGGCCAAGTCTCAAGAAGAATACCTTGATATGGACTGCCTGCCCAAAGGGCTTGTTGTCGCTGACCCTTCCAAGTTTCCAAGGAAAGAGGTAGATGCTTTGTGGGACCACTGGTACTCCCGCACAGAAAGGGGTCTCCCGATCCTGAGCTTCCTCAAAGCCAAGACTGATGACCTCCCCTTTGGTTTGCCACGAGGGGAGAAACGACCACCTGTTCGACAGAAGCGCCGATATGTAGACATTAGCTCAGACGAAGAGGACGAGTCCACCGGGGAGCAGGTCGAATCAGCAGGAAAAGGAAAAGGGAAGGCGAACAATGCAGCTCCAAGCTCATCAAAGGTTCAATTATCCCCGTCCTTCAAGCGACCCCGTCTGTCAGGCGATACGGTAGCAGTACCAGAGGTTGATAGCCCTGCTGCAAATGCGGACCACCGAGAAACGTTTTTGAAGGGCCTCTCATCCATGCCAGAGTACAACACTCTGCTCACCTTCCTTTGGGAAAAGTTGCCTCGTATGGTGAGCCCTTATAAAATTTTATTCTCTTTCTTGCACTTATTATATTACACCGAGTTGCCTGCCCGACCCACCCCGAGAGTTGGACTACCACACTGGGCGTCTTGGCGTTGGTCCCACACCCTCCTTCCTGACGAGATCCATAGCTCTGGCAATCACTTCCGCCTTGCCTTGGATTCGCTTCGCAAGGCCAAGATTGTGGATGGCAACTCTGGAGGTCCAGTCGCCCTAGGCTTGGGTCTCTTGTTGCGTGAGTGCCGTAGGGTGATAGAGGTGGAGCCTGATGATGAAGATGCACCACGGACCATTCACTACTCAAAACTTGGAATTCAATCCCTTGATGACGTGGAGGCTGCTGTGAAGGAGGTTCTGGAAAGGCTATGCAGTGAGTGGAGCTTAGATTTGGAGGGTCAACCTAGACAGGACCTAGCAGAGGAGGCGGAGAGGCAGAAGATGGAGAAGGAGAGACAAGGGATGGAGGAGGACAGGGTGAAGTTGGCAGAAGAGGCACGGAGATTGGGGGAAGAAAAAAGAAGGTGGGAGGAGGAGATGCGAAGGATAGAGGAGGAAAGGAAGAGGGACAAAGAGGGAAAGGAGATGGAGGAAGGTGTTGCAAGAAAGGGAAAGTCGAGGAAGCAGGGGACGGTGGGTGCATCCAGCAAGGCAGATAAGCTGACATCCAAAGGCAATGTTCTCTCTACTCAGCCAGTCGATGCCAACAACAGCCCTGCAAGGAGGTTCAGCAAGCGGACCACAAAGCCAAGCAAAAGGGCTCGTGGTTCTGACTATGCTTGACGTACAGTACTTTCGTTGTGTATATCTGTGTTGCAATCAAAATACCATCTGATCATACTGGTGTGTGCAATGAAACACTGAAAATATTTATTAATGATGTGCAGGGAACATGAATCATATTACTGGCTACCTAGCCTTTCATTCGATAAAAGGTACAACACATCACAATTTAGTCTACAGCCATGCCTGGCAGTATGTGTTGGCAGTAAATAACAACTTGAAGTCTAAGCACACCCTGGCCAGGGTAGTGGGTATGGACTATTAGGCTGTCTATATGCCAACAATTTACATGGTGACCCCCTGGCCGACATCAGGAGTATGGTGTGATATCTAATGGCCACACACACATTATTTATATCCCGGCCGGATGCGGGGTACGTGTCTGTGGTAATAATAATTCTGTCCATGGCTCCGGCCGGTTCCCAGAGTACATACATCCTATTGTGGTTTGGATCCATTTCAAGCACAATCCCGGCCGTTCCTAGAGTACATTGCCCACTTTGTGGCTCCGGCCGGATCTATGAGTACATACATTCTATTTTGGTTTGGACTAGTCTCGGCCGTTCCTAGAGTACATTGCCCACTTCGTGACTCCGGCCGGATCTATGAGTACATACATCCTATTTTGGTTTGGACTAGTCTCGGCCGCTCCTAGAGTACATTGCCCACTCCATTACTCCGGCCGGATCTATGAGTACACACATCTCATTTTGGTTGTACATATGTTCCAATTAGGTTTTGAACATTGGAAACACTCCAAGAGTACGACCCCGGCCGTTCCCAGAGTACGTTATCCGGCCGGCTGCCGGCCGGGCCCACATATACAAGCAAATGTACAGTTCGGGGGAACCAGGAGTACATACATGGGTGACTGAAGTATGTGCCAGAGTCACGAATCGAGACAGGAAAGTGGTGGAGAAGCTCAAGTTTTGGGATCTCAAAATTGTTGATGGGGCCCGACGTGCCACGATGAAAGCCGCTGTCGATGATCGCCTGCTTGTAGTGATGGAACTCGGCTAGCGAGTCTACTAGGGATGCAATGGATGAATCAGTGAACGACGGGGCTTGCGCTTTGTAGATGAAATCGACAATAGCACGAACAGCATGCACGAAATCTTGAGGAACTGGGCCAGCGATCGTTGCAACGATTGTCCGTTGCAGGTCTCGGTGCTCCCGACCAGTCATTTGCTTAACATGTGAGACTCCATTTGTAAAATGCCGTGTACCGACCCGCTTGTGTTGACTCTTGAATCGAGAATCTAGCTCGTCTGCACCCAGTGCCTCTTTGCACCATTTGAGGACGTGGTCGAAAAAAAACTTGTGTAAGGTGTGCAGGACCTCAGGAGTGAGGAATTTCAATGGGTCGGCAAAGCGCCAATCCCTCCAGAAAGGAAGGTGCATGCCATTGAGGTGAAGCTCCTTGGCAGCCTGGAGAAATTCACGGATCCTCCATGGATTGATATGCTGAGAGATTTGGTGGATTTGTTGGAGGATATATAGCCCAGAGCGAGGGGGGGAAGGGGTAGCATTGGAAAAATGAGATTTAGTGGCAAGGGTGACAGGCGAGGCACTGGCTGCGACACCTGCAACCATAAGTGCCTCGGGTAGGTCAGCTATGTGGGCTAGTATGAGAGGTGTGAAGCAATAGCGTTCGAACCCAGCGGGGTCTCCCATGCAAGCACCCCGAGCGGCTGCATGTTTCAGGGATCCGCACACGATGTCCATACATCGGTGCCAAAGTCTCGATTGAAGGACCGTCGAGTAGTCACTGTGTGCAACGAATTGAGCGATGGGCATGTAAGCAATGCAGGACCATGCATGCGCAGTTGCTTTCATCCGCACGTCAGAGCAAATATTCCCGATTGTAAGAAATAAAGGATGCATCTCGAGGTTTCCTGTTTGTCTCGAGACAGGCGTTTTGTCGGAGGCGAGTATGATAGGGACGATGGTTGCTCCAACAGGAAGTTCTCCCTGATGCATATAATGAGCCTAGAGGGAGAAAAACCGATCAAAAATAACTTACTTGTATTCTGGATGCCTCTTGTGATGACATCCATTCACCGTATTCACGATCATTTGATTCTGGGCCAGTGTAAACCTCATGAGGGTCATAACACATGTCATGCTCGAAGATCGGGTTGCCGAAGATCATTTGTGTGACCTCAAGAGCATCCCTCCAGAGTAGGTATACCGGATGAACGGTGATATATTCGTCCAACTCGATCTTCGTGCAACGCCAGCGTGGACCTTGGGGTAACGTGTCCATCCATGAGTGTAGTTCATCAGCGGACTTGAACACCAGTTTGCCTCTTGTCTTAAACTGTATTCCGTTGAGACTACTAATTATCAAAACTCCGGAGAGTCATCACTTACCCAACCTAGCTTCAAAAAGCAGGTAATCTGCCCTTTATTGAGGTTTTCACACAAGAACTTCCCGAATTCCCATTCATCCCTGTCAGCAAACGGGTAATAGATATTCTCCAGGCGACCTTTTCCAATTTCTTGATCCATTTGCATAGTTTCCTCGTATAGACGCTGAAGAGTATTCTGGGTCTTGCCATAGATATAGCTTGAATGTGGATGGTATCGGCCATGACGAGGCATGGACTGCTGGGAGGATAATCCTGGAGCGGGTGGAGGCATTGTTTCATTCGGAGAGTGCTTTTCATGGAGGTGAG
>JBBPLL010000608.1:0-17222 GCA_038089755.1 Leccinellum rugosiceps | reverse complement strand
ACTAAAATTATTGAGTTGTGTTTCCCCTATTTTTCTGTACAGATCTGTATTACTAGGTACCTTGCTGTAGTTTTCTGTAGTGTCTGTACAGGTCTGCCAATACAAGGGTTGGTTTGCTGATGAACCAGCTCAGGTTCCAAGACAACGAAGAGATTGGTGTATTTCATGCTGGTGTACCTTCGAGCAGACGTAGTAGAAAAGGTGGTAAGTAACTAAGTGTCATTCCCATCCCCTTCAAGTTGAGGATCGACAGAACTACAATGAAATACTTTTCATGAACAATACATGCCAGGCAAATGCCAAGTATTGTGTACTTGCAATTTCGCTCCCCAAACAATCTAGCAACAGGGTCGTTAGAGATTGGGGAGAGCTCTTATTCGGCAAGTTCCTCCTTCGACTTGCATTTTGTATAGGTTTTGATCCCGAAAAGGACAACAGTATTGACGTTTCCGTTACCTCCGAGCGTGACTAAGTATAGATAATAGGTAGACTAGGGAAGTGACATACGAACAATCGATATCTTGTTGCCAGTGCAAAATGGACCAAACAAGGCTTGTTTGAGCGTCGACAAGGTCGCTTGGGCACCGTGAACGACAAACCTGTTCAGGTGTCAACGTCACCATCGTCAGCAAGGCATCCTCAAACATACCGTATCAACGCTGAGACGCTCTCGAAAATGTACCAATCGAAAATTAAGATTACTTAGGTTCTTAGACACTCCCCAGCATGTTGACGAGACACTCCGGATGTGTTTCCAGTGGTAGACTGATGTCAGCATTTGATGCGCCATGACAATCACACGCATTGGCAACACCTGATTCAATGTGTGTCATCGTGAGTGCACCGGTGGCATACATGATACATTTCTGTCATTTCAGGAGGTCAGTGCGCATGTTTACATAATCTATTTTGGAGGCATGAGAGCTCTTAAGAGTCTTAACAGTTCTGGCCGATCATTCCCAGCCCATCCCCCCGCACACGGAGACAATTCGGATCTTGACGTTAACCCAACCGTTCCGCAACCATCCACCAAATTCGCTGCCAGCAATTCATACATGGGTCACTCTACATCTTGTCAGCGTCCACTACTAGTAGGTGAGCTCTGCTCTCCACCATTCTTGACACGATCATTGACTTTCCACTCGCTGAAAAGTTGATTTCTATGTTCTTGTTGGTAACAAGCTAGCGTGTGCTTCAGTCAAGCCGGATGACACCCTCGTTGAATTGTTTGAAAGCCTTCGAAGGGACCCTGTCTCATCTAGACTTATTCCTGCGACGGCTACATCAAGTAGCTGCACCTTTTATCACCTAAAAATCCCAGTACAACTTCCCCATCATGGACTTCAAGGAGGCAATGAATTTCTACGACAAGCCAAACAGAAATGTGAGGATGCAGGAAATCGGTCGCGCATCATGATGGATCCTGCAACAACTCCAGTTTGCGTCTTGGCGAATCGATTCTCTCGCGACCATGCTTATTTAGTCATTGAGCTCCCAGACGGCAAGTGTCATATGTGTTACTTTTTTTTGCGAGCTCATATTGACCAACCGCGCGGTCTTTAGAGTCACTGCGATTCACCGATACGATTAGAGAATTATCAAAGGATCACAATACTCTGTTCAAGTGTCTACGAGTGACAGTCAAGCACCTATCTATGTGGGTTCCGACTGATGTGGAAGAAAATCTGCAGAGCGGTGCTCTAACAGAGGACATCACTGCTCTGCCATCTGCATTTGCGGAGATGCAGGACTCTTTGATGAAGCCTCGCTGGTACAAAGTATGATGCTTTAAGTGTTGTAATACTCGTGGAAGCTAACTCTGGGTTATTCAGACAAGCGATCTCCAAGACAGTCAGGATTTCCAAGTTGCGCACAAATGGTACAAGATGCAGTTTGAGCGTGTCTTTGCACCTGAAGAAACTGTCTCGCGCACATTGGTCCGATCTCGCAAAGTGGCAGCGTTCTATAACCTTCTCCGAGGTTTCAATGACGACGTGCTGAGGATTGCAGGCCACTATGTCTCCTCATCACTCAAAGCGAATAACTTCGCTATCCACTTTGTTCAGCCACCGTTTTTCTCCATCCTTTCTTGCAACTTTGAGTACCAACAGTGGGTATTACTTCATGTGTATCCGTCACTACCACCGATAGTAATCCTTGGCCTGCAGAAACAAATCATGGGGTTTCCCGATTTTTGTGGATGCTGTCGATCCCCCAAATACGTTTCGAAAAGTCATACCCAAGAGTGACTGCATCGTTTTCTCTTCTCAATTTGGCATTCCATTTGTCATTTGCGACGTGGTTTCTGATAAGTGGCAGAGTGGCCGTTCTCGAATGCTTGTCCAAGCAACTGCCCTTGCGCGCACAGGAAAGCTACTTCTACGGTCTAGTTCCAAGCCGTTTTTCGTGGTGGCTGTCTTCGTAGGTGCCAATATGGTTGTATCCCGGTATATCGCGATGGAAACAGGTGATAATGTTGAAAGTGATCATAAGCCAGTTAGTGACCACGACGCGTTGGAATATACTAGTTCTAAACAGAGTATGCAGGTGTCCATCCACGAGAAAAGTTTTGACCTCTGTGACCCCCATGAGCAGGTGGATTTTCTATGGGAAATGTTTAATCTGGCAACACTCGTTGCTGCATTATCAGCCGAATTAGACCCAGCCAAGAAGGAGTATCTACACACCATCCAGGAAGAGACCAAGACCACGCATATGATCCCTGGAGAGTCTGCAGGGTCTGTTGGGTTTCAAGATGAACTAGGTGTTTTTGGAGCAGTGGATGTTCAGCGTATCATTCATGAGATGTGCTGCGAGATTGAGTTTATTCCCTACGGTGTAAGTGCTCTCATCATCTGGAGTGGCATCTATAGTAACACCTAGCATATGGTTACACTAGCATCCTCATCTCACTGTAGTCCTGAACAGGACAGAGGAAAGAAGAGAATACCTCAAGTTCATCCAAGCCAAGAATGAGATCCACATTCTAGAATACCTTATTGGGATTCCATCACTGTCAAATCACACAATCTGTGGTGTTAAGTTCTGGCCTGTAAAAAAAGGCACCATTATCTCCATGCCGGTTGCTGGTGGATGGTTGACCTCTTTGAAGCAGCGCAGTGGGCAGTTGTGGTCTGTGTCACTGCAACTTGTAGAAGCAGTGGCATTTATGCATGAACACTGTGTTGCTCATATGGATCTGAAGCCACATAACATCATTATCCCACCAGATGGAGGACGCTTATCCATCATCGACTTCAGCATCAGCAAACCAACCCTTGTATTGGCAGACCTGTACAGACACTACAGAAAACTACAGCAAGGTACCTAGTAATACAGATCTGTACAGAAAAATAGGGGAAACACAACTCAATAATTTTAGTATTAATATAGGCTGAATTTTTTATAGGCTATTGTCTATATATGTATAAGCTTCTCAGAAAATTTTCAGAGGTATAGATATAAATGTGGTTGTGGTATGACTCAAATACTTTCAACCAAATGTGGCTGTGTAAAGGTCTGTCCACTGATGCAGCGTTTCAATCCATGTGGCCAGTCCAGACACGTTGTACAATGGAGTTGTCGGCACTGAAGAATACATTGCTCCAGAGGTATACGAAGGACAATACAAACCACTAAGGGCTGATTTGTGGAGTTGTGGCAAAACACTAGTGGAATTTTGTTCAGGCTGGCAACCATCAGTTGATTGTTCACTACTTCTCGACATATCCAGGCAACTTATGAAGCAAGATCCCGAGGCATGACCGCAGATGTCTGCTGTGCTCAAGCAGATGGCTCTGGCTCATAGAGGTACTGTACAGTAGAAGTTCCCATAACGCATAACATCAGGCAGCACATTTCCTGATGCATTATTAGACATATGCAGCATACCAGATATGTGTGACAAAGTGTGACAACGATTCTAACCGCACCCAATGGCGCACCGAGTTCCCATCCACTACTACTTTGCGCTGCCACCACCAACTTGAAACCACTTGTGCAAGCTTGACTGCTTCAAGTTCGCCCCCTCGATCTTCCTCAACTCGACCCAAAATTGCCTCAAACCCCGAGACACTAATCATGTTTTCGGCTGTACCGTGGGTGATGCAAGCTTTCTCCAGCTTGGCTGTCATCTCAATGAGCTCTCGAATGTTCGTTTCTTCAACTTCTTCATCTGATTCCACCTCAATAACCTCACCCCGCCTGATGGCATCCTCGTTTTTCACCTGTAGCAGCTAACGGGCAGTGCACCATTCAGTTCTCGGCGGCCCAAGAAATATGAAAACCCACCTCAAACTGCACTCCCCACGGCTCAGCCCTAAACAAGTGCACCATGCGTGCCACCCACCTTTGCTCCTCCGCCGTGTCCTTCTTCTCCACTGCATACGGTCCCCGTCTGTGTTCACGTCCTTTCTTGGCCCACCACTGACGGTAGAAGCATCCATTTGGTCCTTGATCAACACATGACACAGATCCCAAACGCCATCCACGTCCGCGGGGGTCTCGATTACCATCTTGTTCTTGAACACGCTCGAGATGACGCTGTGTGTGATCGAACGGCGTGTGGAAAAGGGTTGTGATGTCAGGAACGTGATGTAGCGTGAGATGGGAGCAACGTGCGAACGGATTGGTACGAGTTGATCGGGGCGACGAGGAGTGGTGCGAGGTTTGCTACCATTTGTGGGGCGCGCAGGTCTGAGCTGCATCAGATTGGCGTCACGATTTAATGCAGAAATAAAATGAACCTTTGGAAATACTCTTTGATTTTGCTGTACGCAAATGCCAAGATTTGATCTACGGGCGTTTTCGAGCCTGTCTGAGTAACAGCTACTAAGGGAGAGATTCGTGAGCGAGGCAAAGAGCACCGTGACGACTTGTATCGACAAGTCTGGTCGAGCCTGCAACCACATTGTCAGAACGCCTTTCGTTCGTGCGTATCTCGTCTTACGCACCTTGACGAGTTTGACTTGTTCCCAAAGAGTTCAAAGAGCTGGACGTCCTCCTGTATACCACGGAACTTCCTCACAGCCACGTCGTCCTCTTCGTTTGCCTGACCTTTTGCTCTTCTGACGAGACCCCGTTCAGATCTCCGATGTTCTGCTCCGACTCTTCCACTGCAACATCCCAAACATCTACGCCATTGACCTTTTCGGCATCCGGCTGACGGTAAGCATGATCCACCCTCTCTGTTGCTAACTGGACCTTTTCTACCAGTCGCTTGGCAGTACCAGCCTTTTCCTGTTTGTTTGTTGCCTCCAGGTCCTCGCTCTCTACCTCGCGCGCGGCGTAGGCTACCAGTTTAAGTTTCTCGATAAGCACGATGACGATTAGTGCGATGTTGACTTTCGGGTTGTAGTTGAGCAACGGCGGATAAAAACGGTCCGAGCGGGTCCAGGTAGAACTCGTCTGTAAACACCCACACAGTCAACAATCAATCGCGTTACAGCATATACACAAGAGAGCAAATACTCAACTAAACAACGACTTCCGTCAAAAGTACTCCTGTGCGACGACGTCCTTACAGTTGACGATTTGTTCCAGTATAGCTGGGAGAATGTTCTTCCGGTACATCTCCAGATCGACGCCGTCGAGACGGACAAGGTTGGTGCCGAGGAGGATGTGGAACTCGCGACCTTGGTGCTGGAGACGCACCCAGGGCTTGTTCATCTCTATGAAATTGGTGAGTATGAATGCGATTGAGTCTTGGAAGGAACCTTTGGTGACTAGGTTGGGTCACCAAACGGACGACGCGACGCGGTGTGAACTCACCCAGATGGTCCCGATGGGAAAGTAATCCCTGTCGTAGGAAGAGCCCGCGTATGGGGTTCGGTACACCTTGCTCATTTCCATCGCCTGTCCTTCATGATTTCCTTGACGGGTGGATCAGGGTTGGACATGTGTACGGATCGAACATCGAACGTGTGAATGAGCAGTCATCTGGATGAGTAGTGTATTGAGCATTATGACGACTGTGGGCTTCGCGAGCAGCTTCCAGAGTTGCGTTCGTGAGGGTGAGAGAAGCTGTTGGCAATCATAAATATCTCGCTACCCTAAGTGCAAAATATGTCCTCGTGCTTGGCCTTGTGAGAGGCCTCCCGACCTATTTCTTGAAACCAGTTCCCTTGCGTGCATACTTGTGTACGGGTTCAACTGCCATGCGATTATCTCTTTTCCCTTTCCCTTTCCCTTCCCATCCGTAGCTCGGACGACCCAGATTTGTGCTTTTCAGACAAGTATACGTTCTCGGGGAGTGCATGCAACCGTCCGTTGCGGTCCTTGTCCGTAACGAGGTTATATATGATCTTCAAATTATGTCCAGGAAGGGTATTCAGAGGGGGAGCAGTGGAAAGGAATAGGATGTCGTCATGGAGATGGGGGTCGGGGTCGGGGAGGTTTCGAGCAGGTCTGGTGGATGTGCTGTGGACGAAGGTCGCAGTTCCAAGGGAGAAATGGGGGAGATAGGCCTGGACTTTAGAGTTGATGGGACACGCGGTGGTGAGGTGGTGGCGGTGACGGTGAGGCCGATCGCCGACAACCGGGTGGTTTTTTTGGGGTGGAGATGACCGACGAAGTGGTGGTACAAGGTCGACGGTGGGGTGCAGGTGAGGAGGAGGCGAGGGTGATGGTGGTGATGGTGGCAACATTTGCAGCAGAGGTGGGGGTGGCTGCTCGGTGGAGGGCGGTCCTGGAGGTGGTGGTGGAGGCGGCAGGGGTTCCAAGGTCGGCTGGCCACCACCCTGGACGTCGATGCAACCAAGGGCTCTTGCGAGATCGCAGCCGCCGACCGGGACTGCACGAAAGCAAACAGAAAACAGCAAACAGCATCGATGCAAACACATATCGGCGGTATGGAGGAGGGTGGGAGGGGTCGAGGGGTACTAGCCGTTGATGAGGG
This sequence comes from Leccinellum rugosiceps, assembly GCA_038089755.1. Taxonomy (NCBI): domain Eukaryota; kingdom Fungi; phylum Basidiomycota; class Agaricomycetes; order Boletales; family Boletaceae; genus Leccinellum; species Leccinellum rugosiceps. The sequence continues at coordinate 10,327 of JBBPLL010000608.1, read as the reverse complement.
CTTCACTCAGGGTTGGATGGGTCGCCATTGGCGAGGCTGCGCGGACCCTTCGGTTGATATACGCCAATTTGCTTGAGGAAGTGCCCGATGGGTGTCGATGTGGAAGGTTGTGATATGGGTGCCAAGGCGGGTAGCGAGCTCAGAATTGCCCTTGGACCTTCTTCTCCAGACATTCGGTGGGTGAAACAGAAAACTTTGTGGGCATCGTCGCCGTTTACGACGAGTCCTAGTCCATTTTGGCAAACCACTTGTGCTAGTGGTGCTTCACCTCGCTTGTACGACTCCTGCTTCCTAACCGGGTACGTTCTTCCTTGTCCAACAACCACACGATGATACCTGTCCCACGGTTCTTTATCATGGGAATGATACTTCCATGCGGATATCAACATACCTGGATATCTTGGGTGTGTCGCGAAAACGCACCGGCAGCATCTGAATGTCCGCAAATACATCGTTCCTCTGCTTGCCCTCGAGCGGCGTAGTGGAAAACTGTGACACCGATCCCCGACGATCGAAAATCCACTGCAAACAACAGTCCGTTAGCAATCCCCCACAGTCGACATAAATAACCGTGACATCCACGTACGATCATCTCGTAAATCAGTATGCCTAAAGTCCACCAATCCTCGGGCAGCTGTCGGGCCTTGTACAAAAATCACCACAGGTGTAAGTTACTCTGAAGAGCGAAGCACGGTTGTTAGACTCATTCCACAACACACGGAGTGTGATCCTGACCTTTTGTTCCCACAAACGAATAAATCAACCGTACAGAACATCGATCGTCAGTATCAAGGTCGCATGCGGCGTGAAACACATCCCCCGTCTGGTTGGGACTAGTGAAGGGTTGCCGGTCATCCTCCTCCGACTGCTTTGCTAGCGGAATCCCATAGCAAGATGTGACCGGATTGGTGGAGTGAGATATCGGTCAGTTGCAGTGCGGCGACTACTTCGGTGGCGTGGAACCGTGAGTCCTTGCCTGGTCCTAGGTGCGGTGGTACTCAATCAATTCTGGGCGTTAAATTGAGAAAGGTGATACGTTACCACTCAAGATTGACATATAGTATATGCCACGTCCTAGTGCCAGGGAGTGGGATGTACTGCGTACATGTGCAGAGCTTGAACGGCCCAAATTTGTTGATTTCTATACTTATCGATGTGGACAAGGCCAAGAAAAGTCACGCTTCGGAATCTGCCGGAGAGCGTTTGCACGAGGTAAAACAATATCTGATTCATGTAGCGCCATCCTAACTCCGTCGCTCCAACACATTCAGGGCATGAGATCTCCCAGCAAAAAAATTCTATCAGTCCCGATCTACTCTCGTGTAGACTATGTTTTACATGAAGCCTTTCGAAAGATCAAAAAGTGAATTCTCATTGAAGTCACATGGACGGAAACATAGTATTGAGATCACTATGAACACCATCTCGATGATCCGATCAACAGACAGTCCCAGCCAGGCTGGGAACTACTAAATACAACGACACTGTCAGACAATCAACAAATTCTCAGAATACGCACAAATCATTCAAATCCGGGTGATACAAGGTACGGATGAATCATAGAAATTGGGGAATTTGTTCATTCGATGTAGAACATCAAACGGAGGACATTCACTCCGAGACGTCGAACACGCGTGCACGCCGGCGGCAGACAAGGTATCTTCGAAATGAACCTGATAGCGTGTGAGCCATCAAATATTATTCAAAACTACGAAGTTCGACTCACACTTACAGTGTACGAGATATGTCCTAAGGGAACAAAAGAAAAAACCACGGGCTTGTACGGATGTGCCTGCAAACCTGCCATTCTTGAGTTGGTTTCGGATTGGAAAACATCGCGTGGGACAGGTGTTGTGAGGGTTGTTGGTACAGAGTGAAGACATTCGTCTCGGGCTGGCAAGGCTCACGACGTCACAAATATGCTAACGAAGGGCATGTATACGCACTGCTTGATATTTTTCCCCAGGCCCCCATCTTTTTGTCGTTCAAAGGGTCGGGGTGTCGGCGATGGTGACACTCCGCAGGGGCTAACGGTTGATGGCCTACCTGGCTGATTACTGGAGGCGGAGTGGCGGGCGCGGAGTGAACGAAATTGATGAGAGTCAAAGGTGGAGAGGTCCATGTCGGTTGCCGGTGTCATGGTGGGGACTTGACGGGCACGCTGCCGAGTGGGAGACTCACAGGGGAATTTCTGCCACTCGTCTTGAAAGCACCTAGTGGTTGAGGCCATGAGCTAGAGCTACGAGGCCAGGAAGCACTCACGAATTGTAGGGTCTGTTTATTCCTCCAATTGTACAAGAAAACACATATTCACATATTGAACGTCGTCCGGATGCCGAAAGAGGGCTTGCCCACTGGCGCTTGCAGAGGAGTTTGGGTGGTGTCGCGAGTCATGCTCGTCGTGGTCGGGCCTAAGAGGTATGAGTATTGGCTGAACCTGCGCGTCCAGGAAAGCTAGCGCGGCGAGGACAACCACAGATCGCCCCGGAAGCGCCTGAAGAAGGGTCTTTGGTGCATCCCATGACATGTCGCTAGCATCCAAGAGGGCCATTGTTACTGGCAACGACCCTGATGCGGCGGGCACAAGCGTGAGTACGCAAGTTTAACATAAAATATGGAAGGCGGGAGAAATCCATACCCGAAATGAAGAAGGTGAGGAAATGCCACTGAGCATTAACGTCCGGTTGGCATGATGGGCAACGCACAAGCATGAGAGAGATGGCAGTGTCCAACGGGCAGATCGACTGGAAAAGTCACCCGCCTTCGCTGGCATCGTAATAGAATGAGCCCACAAAAGCAGACACAGTCAAGAATATGTTTTGCAAGGCGATAGGCTATTTAGAAATATTTTCCTTGACTGATTCAAGGAACTTGTAGAATTGCTGGCCAAGGAGAGGGTGCGTGAGCATGACTGAACAAGAATCGACGATCTGCATATGGTTAGCGTAAAGTCCATATACTTATAAACCTCTGGACCTCTGTGGTCCAATGGTCGTTTTCAAGTTATGTCTGCTCTGTGGCCAGTTCAAAGGCGACCCAGGATCCAAACGAGACAAACTAGCATACCGTCAGAACAGAGGGCAAGAAAAGGATATAAATAAATACGCGTCGCGACCTACTTTCGTATTGGAGATCAACCGACTCGTTTAAAGACCGTTTGTCGATGATGCAGTATCTGTCGTTCTTCCCAACACATTTCGAGCAACCCTAGGAAACCATTTCTGCGGTGACTGGACGAACGTGCGAGTTTGATTTCGAAACAGTCATGGATTGTTGAAGGAGCGCTGAAAGGAATGTCGGCAAGATGTATAGTCCGAGCAAAACGCAGCTACAGACCAATTTCCCGAGAGATACGGGCGGGACGATGCTTAGCACTGGCATTATGAACGTACGTCAAGGTTGGGGTGAGATAGCAAGTGGCACCGACTGTACCCACGAGCACGATCAACGTAGAAAAGGAAAGAGAAACTCGCGTCCGACCAAAGACACGATGACCGCCCACAGCCCACCTGAGAGATTTTGCGAGACGCTACCGTCGTCGAGCAGCCTATATGCGCCAAACGAGGACCAGCAAACACGCACCTTTCATTAACGATTCTCGAGTCGGCACCCAGTCTGTTCAGCACATTGCCTTCGCCCTTCGACAAACTCGACTTCTTGGCGAAGGTGACTGCAAATGTGCGTTCGTGCAGGCGGGCGACGATCCGCTGGCCTTTGCATTGCAACCGCGCCAGTCGTGAACGCGACGAGGATGCCCGACGCCTGATACAGTCCAATCAGTATGTACTAGCACCAGAGTCAGATTCGTAGTACCGGCGAGAAGGAGAGAGGACAAATGGGGTTGCTCGTAGAGAGAAACCGATGAGTTTTCCGACGGTGAGAGGGATGGCCATTACGACCGAGGAGAAGACGAGAAGGAGGCGTACACCGAGCTTTTTCTCTGGCTTTGCGAGGGCGACCAACTTGCGAAATGATGAGCCAGAGTTAAGCGGCGTAAGCCACGTGACATTGTGAAGATCTGCGAGCTGGCGCAGTAGCCGTTATCAAACACGAGGTGAGAAGAGTATGAAGCACCAGTATCCGAAGTCAGGCGGGTAGCTTTGAGCGCGTCAAGACGGCGCCGGTTGATGTGAGGATGTTATGGATACCGGAAGTACCTGAACTGAAGATCCCATTCTGTCGTCATGTTAGCGATAGTGAGACGTTCGTCGACCGAGAGGGCCTTCGCCCGTGAACTCGATCGTGGAGTTGAGCACCTCGTCTTTATTGAAAGAGCCACAGAGGGCGGGGTACGCAGCCGACACCACCATACATGTTGCTATGACTGTCGCTGGCAACAGTAAGTGTATAGGGAAACGCGTATCCCTCCTCGACGATGATTTGGTGACCAATACCCCGACCGACGGGGAAGAAATTGACGCCATGCTGGCGAGCAAATGACTCGATAGACAAAAATTTTGCGAAGTTTTTTTCAGGCTTGTTTTGGATATCATGATCAAGGGTGAGAACTGCCTGCTTCGGGTTCATGATTTTGGTGCCGCCTATTGATTTGAACCTACCGCGACTCAATTAGCTCTAGAATGCGTGGAAACGGATTGAATATGCGTACTTGGTGATGACTGGCCCGGTGTTATCGCGTGTCATGATGTGCTCAGGTCAAATCATGACATAAGTCCCCTGCTCTGACCACTTTTCCGTTGGGAAGGTCGACTGCATACTTTTGCACGACCTTTTCGATGATAGTTTGTGGGATGGAGGAAGCTGTCGCGAACCAACGGGCATATGCGCGTGGGTGCGTGCGTGTTTGTAGACTCGAAGAAAACCGCATAGCGCTGTGAGGTCCCTCTCGGCGAGACTCCGAGTTAACGTGCTACCTGTGATTGGTGAACTCGTAGCTTGAAATACAGTCCGAGTTCCCAAACTACTGCATATGAGAAACCTCGAGAGTTTCGAAAATGTCCGAGAGAAATTTGGTCGCTTCAGGATCCTGATATATCTATATCGGGCGGGTGAATGCGCTATGCCGCCGCCGCAACCGTAACTGAGGCAGGCATCGAGGAAGCCGCCGCTTTCTTGTCCTTCGACTCACCCAAGGCCGACAAACGTCCGTTGAGTGATAAACTGGGGAATTCCTCGGAACATGTACAAACCTGCAGAAGCAGCGGATTTCACATTGTCGATGATCTCCTGACTTTCCTCCAAGAATTCAGCGTCGTCGAAACGGTGCTTCTTGCCGATGGATGACTCAGGATCACCAGATACCGATGCAATCTTTTTCTCGAGAGCTTCCAGATTGGCTTTTTTGGCCTCTGCTGCGGCTTTCTTGCGGTACTCTTCACTCTCCATATAGTCGACGAGACTGGGAGCAAGTCAGACTCACAGATCAACGAACGCAAAGAGATAATGTGCGCACCACTTAGCGGTCTGGATGGTGCTCAGTCTATGGCCGCTGAGATCTCTGCACGAGTCGTTGTTGTGCGACTTCTGGCTGCTCATGCGACCACCGGCGGCGCAGAGCTGTGAGCCAAAGCCACTCTTTCCGCCACTAAGACGGGGTACGATATGAAGAATGACGAGGTCCGAAGATGGAGGTCTAGATGCGGGTGTGTGGAGTGATGTGCAGGGTATCGGAGTGGGTAGCGCTCGGAGAGAATGTCGTAGAGACCATGTACACGGGTCTCAGATATGATACGCGGAGGGAAAGTGTGGAAAGGCGGAAACATAGAGAAGAGAACACTCGTGGTGGACATGCGAAAGATGGTGTCAAGGATGTCAAGGACAAGCGATATTATTGAGCGGCATCTGGCTAACCTAGTCCTACCCCAATACGCTAAGGCGGCAGTGTGAAGGATGTTTCCAACTCAAGTTACTTCACAGCCGTTTTCAAAAAATTGGGGATGTGTTTTTGAGGGTGAGTGAGGAATGCATCCGGCGCGCTCTGATTGCATTCGTATTTTGGTTCAGAACGTGTATATCATCTATCACGGCGAGTCGTTTTCGAGGCCATTGGTGATCGGACTACTCAGTCTTACTGACACACACCCATTTGGTCCAAACGGCACTCACGGACTTTCGAAACGTACGCGATTCGGCTCCACCTCCGTCCGTGCCCCTGGGAGCAGTGGACGAAAAATGTGAGGATCGGTAGCGGAGTGTCTGCGGCGCGGCGGGCGGGTTTTTCCTTGGCGGACTGATCACGCTGTGCTACAAGGGGAGGAGATCCAGAAGGACCACTACAGCAGAAGAAATACAGTCACGTTACAGTCCGACACCCGTCATGAGAATCAAAGAAAGGGAAATGACATATGATTTGCTCGTTGCTCATCCAATGTATCCTGGTCAATAACCGTGCCATGACTTCCTGGTCCACCGAACATGGGGAGGCCCTTGTGCGCCAGGGTGTTGATATCCGGGCCGAGCTACAATCAGAATAAAAACATGAACACTGATCCGTCGATTGTACATACCTGCAGCTGGTTGCATCTCTATCTGCAGCTGGCATATGCCACACATCCAGACATGTTTGGAACGGAACGGAATTAGGGGTATGAAGCAGAGCTCGAACCAAGTGTACGACTTGGCGGCAAACATGGAGGCTGTCACGTGTACGGGTTTCGAAATAAGCAAGGTTGCCCCCGTCCGAACAGTCTTATTGCACCTTCGGACAGATTCTCGCACCTTGGCTTCCGTCAGGCGAGACTTGGTCGGACAACCGGCTGAGGATTCTAAGGCTCGATTTCAGAACGACTGCATAGAACGATAGGGAGACTCGGATAATTACTACATATGATTGGAATACAGACTGGAAGAGACCCTATCTCAGAGAGGATGTTCAAACGTTCATTGAAGTTCTGATCGGAAATATTAGTAATTTCACCTTGTCAAAGATAGTATCGTAAAGACTCACCAAAAGGAGGCTCCAGCCCGCCCGCAGTGCGATTCCCACCGCACAACTAGAGAACTTGAAGTTGAAATTGCTACAGTTGAAATGTTCATACTACTAGTACTGTACCTTTAGATCTCAGGTATGGATGCACTGACCAGGTTTTGGAGCGTTACGGCCCTGACTCCAGAGTTAGCAAACAGCAACCGGACCCCCATTACCCCGTCACGGTTTGGTAGATTTAGCAACCGCTAACATTCGGGAGCGTAGCGTCAACTCAAGGTTTCAATTATACGGTCACCTGCGTTGAGTGCCAAAAACAAAGTTCTACGAGAAAGCAAGAAAATAAAAAATTGTACTATGTTCTGTAGCACAACCATGGCATCTAACATCCACCGTGGGGTCACATCCTTAGGTGCATTTCATAATTAGAAAAAAGCATAGGATTATCAGGCTTTCGATAAAGTCGAGTGAACGCGTAAATCGCACTAGATTCCCTCCACCGGGGCCGTCGATCGCAAACGCCTCGCTCGGTCTGATCAAAGGAGATGAGCATATACGAAAGACGAAAAGGGTGCCAACTTGCCTAAACCTCGTACGCACGACACGCTCCAAATCCACTACAACGCGCGACGCTTCTTGGCGCATCGCCTCTGTCTCCGCTATAGTTACAATCGAGTCGGCCATCCGAGTCTCGGAACGGTCTTCCGTCGATACACACCCGAGTGGGCCGGTGGAATACGCGTCCACCAATGCTGCATGGAGCACGGTCGTGACGGCGCCCCGGGCTCTAGGACCATCACCTTCCGTTAGTCCCAGTCCAAGTCTGGGCTCACCGAGCGTGACAACGATCGCGAGCGGCAGAGCTGACGATGACACACGAGTTCAGCAGACTTTAGTCCGTCTTTAGCAGGACACGAGCAAACGCAAATGCAATCAGTAACTAGATGTGGCGAGAGAGACACGCAAGTATGGCTCACCGAGACCCGATGCCCGTCTGCGCAGGTTCTCGAACCGCGAACGTTGGTACATACGTTGCGATCACCAACATGCATTGCACGACTTCCACCGGTCACGGTGATCCTTTGGCACTGTGATGTTATACCGGCTGTTCCTGCACTTGGGAAACGGACTGTGTGGTAGCAGTCGCGCCACGAGCAACAGAATGCGAATTCGGAACCTGTTGGGGTGATATCGATATCGATATGGGACGGCACAACCACACAGCGGGTAACTGACACACTGATATGACGTGGTTGATGTCAGGTGCGAGACTTTCAACGAATTTGCGAGCCTATAAGGGCAAAGTTCTGATATCTAGGTATGTATGGGCACGTTGTGGAAATGGGTACTTACACCGGAAGTCGTAGGAGAAGATTCATATTTGTGTGTATTTGCTAAGCGTAAGTAGTTGTGAAATGAATGAATAAATAAATCCCGTGACCACAACAGGCCATCAATCCTCACTGAATCACTCATCATGGCCCCAGATATAATGTCCGCACAGAATACTTTGACGACCGTCCTGTCGACATATTACACCTGGTCTCTCCACGACTCTAACATGATCACCAAGCCCGCCAAGCTCACCTCCTGGCGGACGGCGTACAAGGAATCCCCGTACCGAAACCCCCACTCCCGGACGGCAGTCGCAATGGCGGTTTACCCTCACTTGCGGACCGACACACGACCACGACGACCGACTCATCGTCCTCGGTGACCTAGATACGACCGGCCCGGGACGCATACCGTTCGCCATCTCGTCCATTGTCCGTGAACTTTATCCATCCTCGTCAACACACTGCCCCGGGCACGGGGTGCAAAAGGAACAACAAAAACGCACTACCATTACAGCTATAAAAGGCTGCGTCGGGCAGCGTAAAACAGGAACGGATCGTACGCCCTCCGTGTAGCGCCGCCTGGCTCCCAAGTCCATGTCCAAGCCCACTATTCCCGGGCCCTCTGATTGTGTTCGACATCACAGAGCAGACCTCGACAAGGTATGTCATTTTTGCGTCCCCCCGCCACGTCCGGGAGCGACAGCAACAGCATTTTCAACACCACTGGCCCATCAGCGCAGCTCATCATTTTACTAGTCATATATGCACAGAAAATGTGGGACAGCGGCATTGGACTCGGTTCTTGGCTCGCACAACTCTTTTCCGGACGCGCTGCCCCTTCCGAAGCAGAAGAAGGAGACTGCCACTGATTCATTGATTTACCACTCAACATATACCCTCGGCGGTAAGCGTGTGTACCATCATCGCCATCATGCTCGACGTTGGAGGACCTTTCGAACGAAGCCGAACATCCATCGTGACCACAGGTCTGTGTCCGTTTTCCACCCATCTACTGCTCCCTGAACAGCCTCCGCCATGCCGATATCCTGCAAACTAACATCGCTAGATGCCCAAATGTGCCTCGCCCCAGTCGTGTTCGACTGGGACCAAGACCAGTTCCCACTGCTAGTTGAAGCTCAACCAGCCTGGACATCATTGTGTAAGTCATTGACACGTGGCCATGTTCTCGTTGTAGTAGCCTATGGTGACAAGGTCCCCCCAAATGGTGCGACAGCACGACAGGCGTCACCTACAACACCGCGTCCTTCGACGCTCTATCTCGTGGCTCATTCGGTTTTCCAAATGTTGCCCTAGAGTCTTGATGGGTACAAGGAATGGCAACCAGATGAACATTCACTCTGGGGCCGCGTTAAAGACATCGGCCTCCATTTTCGATGGATCGCGCAAGTCAACGGTGCAGACGGAGCTCCTGTCGAAATTTGGCTGGCTTGATTATCGATAAGATACAATACGGTAGGATGTGGAGGCGGCGCGATTCCAAAGCTGACGTGGTCATGTCGGTATACCGTACCATACACACTAATCTAGTGTAGAAAAAAAAGAGAGGCCCTGATGTATGGAATATAAGTTGATTCATTGGAGATGTTGAGAGCGGCGGGAGCGGTTGACAACATTAATCGAGTGCAGATATTCTTTTACAAACACAGACGACTCGGGAATTCCCTGCTAGAGACGAAGACAAAACCAAAGGCATATGCACCTTGATAGCAAGCCACTTGTCCAGAGGGTGCATGAGTGAGCAGGTCGTCTGAATGATAGACAAATATCAACACTCACGAATTAGTGATGGCTCTGTGCCTGCCCCCCACTTTCTGGAGTAGACCGACGGCGACGTGCTGCAGGGTGCTTGGGATTCTCTGCGTGAATGATTCGGTCGGTTCAACTCGAATGCAGATCGAACAGCCGCCCACCCAACGACTGCTCTGGTGTTTCGGGGTCCGGGACAGAGAGGCAACGGTAACACAAGCTTTATGACAGGATAGATTCTAGAGTGTGTCATATGACGCCATCATCACTGGCATATGGGTTCTTGTTTGTTTGTTTATTTCCTTTCCTTTCCTTTTCTTATGAGTCCGGGAATATT
>JBBPLL010000607.1:0-17230 GCA_038089755.1 Leccinellum rugosiceps | reverse complement strand
CTACCGAGCGTGCTTTCCCGATTTGGATTTGAGCGCACACCGCGCCGGGAACGCTCGCACGAACTTGAATTCCATTTTTGGAATATAACTAATACGGCAAGTGCGGCACGCGACACTGAGTTTGAATATTTGGTGGATTACTTAAGTTCCTGCTCGACTTTTCAACGACACTCTGAACCACTCTGACAACTGTCAGAGCGGTTTCAGAGGGTGTCAGAAAGCCCTTGAGTAAGGCTATTAAATGAAAGAAAGAAAATATATCATGCTAGAGGCCAAGCGGGTTGTGCGTGACGCGTGACGGAAGGTTTTCCCACGAATCTAATCCGCTCAGTGACACAGTGACGGACCAAGCGGATCGGAGACTTGCCAGAGACTGTGATTGATGCACGACGGAATGCAAGACTGAAACCGGGATACTGCAGGAAATAAGACAGAAAAAGAGATCAAGTGAACAATCCTGTGCGGAGATACGTTCTCTAAAGCTAGTTCGTTTCGCCGAGACCCGAGGGTAAGCACAACTCGTACTACTAGTACACTCAGGTACTTGAATCATATGCTGACCGACCATCCTCCGGATCCATTTAGGCACATAATAAAGGTTCGTTCACCAAGACTGTGGGACTCGTCCTCTACCCTCTGGCATCCCTGAGAACCAACTAACCGTTGTCATTAGTACTCGCATGAAATCTCCCCCCGTGCGGCTGCATCGACGGGACCTGGTGCGGATTCGAACCTAGCTTGGACTTATCCTGCTCCACATGGACAATACCGTTGCCATCACGATCACGAAAGATCCTCGCTCTCAGTGGGATATGTCGAAGTCAGTCGCCACTTCATTCAACGCCGGCACGTTCGTTGCATTATATGTACCTATGAAACAAATGATTGCCGATAGACTCACGAAACAATTTACATGCCAAGCATTCGTCTAAATGGTCGACGCACTCGGACTCGGACCGTCGTGAGGGATGTGTTGGAGACAATAGAGTTATGTCATCCTTTGATCTTCAACATTCAGTCCATCCTCTCTTCCTTCTTGACATTTTATACTGCAGCCGGGAGTCCACCAGTCTGGTGACCAGACCGTCTATGTGGCAGAAAGCGTTGATGGCTTTGTATAGCTTCCGCGTCCAGTTACGTCGATTGTGCGCGCATTTTCTGTTTCGAGAACACACCACGACCGTCATCGAACCGGAGACGCAAAGATTGAGGTTCAGGTTAGTAAGTTCCGTTCACTGCAGAATCGTATCGCAAGAGTGGGTGGTCGTGTTTAACACTCAACAATAATACTAGGAGGTGGATGATGATGATTCTGGTGCGATAACGGCTGCCTCATTTGGATCGAGGTGTTTCATAGAGATCTGGTTACCAGATGATACACCAACTTGGCATCATTCACTGCCATGACACCTAGTCACTGGGAACTAGCTTATAGATCAGTGTGGCCCGACATACCGTTACTGGGGGTCTGGTTATAACTTTTAAGGATCATTACCGCGTTACTTGACCACATGATTCCATTCAGATTTTTGCACCTCTTTTTACTTTTGGCCGTAGTGTCGGTTGCATGCGCAGCCAAGACGTGCAGTGTACTTGACTTCGATGGCGTCGCGGACAATCTGACAGACATCGCACCGGCCATCACCAAGGCGTACGTGGAATGTATCTCTAATGCGACAACTTCCAACCCTGGCGACACGATCTTGCTTGTGCCCCCGGGAACATATGGACTCAAGACACAAGTCAGCTTTGTCGAAGCACATAATTTTACCATCGAGATCAACGGAGAATTGCATCTAGTCTTCAACCCCTCACTTGGGGGTAACATGTTTTTATTCCATAGCTGCAAGCATGGTAAGTGGACGAGGTGGCATTTCGGACATTGCACATGGAATAAGCATGCCGCTGACGATGTCAATGTTCAGTCGTATGGAAGGGAACCGGCGCGATTTATGGGCACGGTGATCTATGGCGACCGGATGGCGAGTGAGTCGGCCTCTGTGGTGATTCATAGAGGCATAATTAACGAAGCTTCTTCTGCACTGTCTTCAATGCATTACAGTTTGACTAAATACGTAAGTTCTTGCATGAAGTTGATTGCGTGATTGCTGACGTCATTGCTAGCCGAGTCGTCCTCGCCTGCTTCGTTTCCAGAACAGTCACGATGTCGACGTGAGCGGCGTCACGCTCTATAACTCACCCTTGTGAGCACGGTAGCATCGACCGCTCAAACCATGCTCTAACCTTCGTAGATTTCATGTGACGATCATTGGGAACAACAATGTTGCACATGACATGAAGGTTCAGTCTCTTCCTTACATGCTGGTTCCGCGAACCTGCTGATCCCGATATCAGATTGTTGCGGACCATATTGGGGCGACAGATGGGTTTGATGTGTCTGGAAGCAATAACTATGTGCATGACGTCTCCGTTGAAAATGGCGACGAATGTGTCACAGTCAAGGACCCTACGGATGGATTCGTCGCGCAGAACATTCAGTGCTTTTATTCCGGTGGTACGTCTTTTTTGGAGGAAGGAGGGCAGAATTTCTCGTCGTATGATCGAGAGACTTACTGAGGAACTGTCCAAGGTTGCAATATCGGGTCTTTTGGCGAGAATGACATGGGTGTCACGTTCGTACCCGCTAGTTGCCATCATTTCTACCGAAGAGTGATGTCCTACTTCCGCATTGCAGGATTCAGAATGTCTATTACAGTAATGTTACTCAACACAATGGCGACGGAGGCATCTTGTTGAAGGTAAAGTCAATGTATTGTTATATGGGCATGCATCGTTAACCCGGTTTCGGGACCATAGTCTTTTCCATCCGCGTCGGGTCTTGTAAAAAACGTGACTTACGTTGAGTAAGTCTGTTCGATTGGTAAATATAATGTCACTGATACAGTGTCTACAGTTTTAAATTCGTGAGTGGACATAATTATCATCGCGTCAGTTCGCAGATGATGATGTGGTGAACGTAGATCAACGTTGCCTACCCTATCCAGGTATCGTTTTCACAGCAAAAAGTATGACTAATTCATGACCTTTCTCTCTCTTTTCCCAGATATCTAATTATTGGTGTCCGCACGAGGCCTGTCCGCCAGCAACAGGGAACATCACCTGGGAGGACATCACTTTCAAGAGGATCAATGGCACGGGCGATGACAGTAGCAGGCCAATCATCGACGTGAAGTGTATCTCTGGACACGAGTAAGCTAAACGTAGCTTCTCTTACAGTTACCTATCTGACCTGGTTTCGTTCCCATAACAGGTGCAAGGGCATCACGTTTGAGGTGCGATTCCCATCATGTTTGACTGGTTTTCATGATTGATCCATTTGACATTTGTCACTCCATGAGTACAGAATGTCACACTCAAGAAGGAGAGGGATGTGGAGGCGACGGTGCAAATATCAAACGCCTGTGGAAATGGCTTGTCGGAGCTTCATGGGTGCTAGTGGGGGTGCCGTAGTCTACTCGTGCAGTTAGTTCCGAGTCTGTGCAGCACGTTGGTCACGTTGCCCCTAGTCTCACCATCGATAGTGGCACGATTTTTGCGGTCGCATTACAAAAATAAATTGTCTCTCCCTTACCAGCACTCGATCGGTGGACATACGACTCCGAGTCTGTGTGACCATAAAGATGGAATCCGAGTCGGCATGATGATGACATATCTTGACGATAACAACACATGGCTGCTATCCTGCCAGAGCTACTAGCCTCGCAACCCGAATATGCTAGATCCGAAATGATTTTTGAGCTTCAACAACGGTTGATGCGACTTGAACAAATCTTGGCATCTGTCATCAAAAGGCCAATGGCTGAAATGCGCTGGCCACGGACAAGATCAGTTGCACGGTGTTGACCTTTCGCAGCTCGCCCGCGTTTCCGGGCCAGCCTGAGACCTGGGGTCCGTTCATCTTTTGATGTCTCGCGAAGGAAACGGAGTTGATCCTGTAGATAGTACTGACTCATGTGGATGACGGACTCGGCTCGAGCGACGCCTTCTAAAGCTTCTTGAGCTAGAGTCCTCGGAGTTATTCGAGTTCCCACTAAATTGTGGAAAGGTGCCAGTGTGTACTAGTAAAAGCTAAATGACTAGTGTCCAGAAATGTACTACATCGAAGAACATGCATTCTGGCTCAAATTCTGACTAGTACTTGTTGAGCAGCCTGCGTCAGGCTGCAGATGAGGTGCTGGACATCGCAATAATGGAGGAAATCGCCTGGTGTTGCCAGAGCTTCAGCCTTGCCTTGGTCTTGCCCTTGGTAAGACCTGTCATACGTAACGTCTGGCAATAGTCTGATCAAAGTTGGGATCTTACGGTCGGGACCGACCTTGCATAATTCTAGTTTTTCCGTAATACTTGCCGCATGCTGTAAGTACAGGTTGTTTCATTCTCTTACAAACTATCACGAATACTAACAGTACAAGTCCGAAGTGCGCCTTTGTTTGGAACTCTATCAGGGTCATGATGTGTTACTCATTTCTGGGACTGCGCGGACGAGGGAGAAGCGGGGGAAGGGCTGGGGGCTGAAGTCGGGGTTGCCGAGGCCTTGTGCTGCTTGATGCGGACCGCCTCTTCGTGAATGTCACGCACCTGCTTGGAGGTGGTAGTGTAGAAGGTCAAGATGGACTGGCCAAAAGGCGAAGCAAGGGCTTTCGAATAATACTTGTCGACTGCGTAAGCGAGGAAAAGGGGGAGATCAAAGGGAGACGCACTTCATGGGCGGTCTTGGAGAACCCCTTTTGCTCATCGATGCTCTTTGCGCGAGTGTGGGCGTCCTTTAATGTGGACTGGACCTTACCGGAAATGGTCTGCTCAGAGCCGAGGGCACGCTGTCCAATGTTCTTGTCGAGACCAGACATGTACGCGAGGAACTTATTGGAGATCCCATGCTTGTCTGGGAGTATGGTTAAAAACGAGCTTTTCTTTCGCTCTCTGCAGCACACGTACTGTCGATTTCAATGGCACGCTGGAGAATGTGGTCGGATAGATGGTAACCTTTGGCAAGATATTCGGCAGCGACTAAAGCATGGAGTCTGGATCAAGTATCAGGGACTCTTGGAGATAACTTACTACCGGCTCGCGGCTTATCGGATTGCTCGATGTGTGGGTGATGCTGCTCAGCATCATGATGATCGGCGTGCTCAACCTCCGACGTAACGGTGAGAGTACTTTCACTGAGATTTCCACCGTTCAACTAGGTCGAGATGGATCAATGTTCATCGTTATGGATAACGAAACATACCATGAGCGCCGTGTTGGCTGCGGAGTGCTTTTCGAAGGTGATGACCGCGGACCGCTTTTCACCTTGGTGATCTTTGAATTCGATGGAAGTAATCCTGGACGGATCTGAGACGTATTAGTGCATCGCAATGAATTGGTACGTACTTTCCACAAAAACTGGGGAACAGATGAACGACGGGTCACATGGTCAGAAGAACTCCTCTCACCTGAAAAAGTCATGGAGCTCGGATTCGGTGGTAGAGGGAGAGAGGCCGGAGACCTTTGAGCGTCAGGATTAGTATGCGGGCATCGAGACAGACGAGACGAACGTCGACGGCGGCTTTGGACATGGCTGATGAAAGTTCGTGACGAAATCTGATAGTAGACGTGGGAATCTGATTTGAGGGTGCACCATCATCCTGTCTTTAAATAAGAGCCGAGTGCAGTGCAAAGAACGACAACGACGACGACGACGACGACGACACCGACGACCGAGCAGATGGGTCCCGCCTGAATCACAGCGACGACCGAGCCTTATCTCGATCGCAGACACCCCTCACCCGCCATGCGCAGCAGTATCAGAGGCCTTCCTGCCATCCCCACCGCAGCGCGACCGACCACGCACCAGTCCAGCGATTTTTGGATCCCTCAGGTCGCTCAGGACGGTCAGGTGGAGTATCGCGTTTGTCTCTAGCTCGTGCCCTGATGTTCATGCCGAAATTCAGATCTACTATGCCAACACCCTCACAGGAAGACTCTCGCGTGATCTCCCAGGAGACCTAGACGACGGCGGCCTGGACGATGACCTCGTCGGTCTGACCGCCATTCAGTCCAGCTCTCGTTTCAGCACCAGTCTCAGCCCCGCCAGCAATCCCGTCGACATACCATCTAGTACGCCCCGCTTTCAACAAGTCGAGCATCCAGAAGCGATGAATACCCCACCCCTGTCCTCCTCACTGTCTACAACTGGTAGCCCTCGAATGCTCCCCGTCAAGCCTCTTCCCCTCCCCCTCGACAAGGGCGGCGTGCCCGTCGCCCGCCCTCGCGCTAATACCGACCTGTCGTCGTCGGATCGTCATGTATCTGCTGCCCTCTTCGACTCTCCTGCAGAACAATTACGCCATCGCAGTCACAGCGCTTCTGATCACCTATACCGCCAAAGGAGCCTCTCTCATGTGGATTCCTTACTCGTTTCCGATGCCCCTTCCCTCGGAGCGTCCGCTTCATCGTCCGACGCACCTTACCGTCAGGAACTACCACTCATAGAGTCTTCTCAACCGTCGGCGTCTTCCGTACAACAATTATTAGCCCCCCCTACCCCAGATCCCGTATCCAAGCTTTTGCAACGAACACAGCAATGCGTACATTCAGTTATTCTCCACCTCAAGCAATTTGGGATTCCCCGGGTTGCCGAGGACGAAGAGATCGTCGATAATCTCATCTGTGCTTCCATCACTGCTATTCGAGACCTTTTATATGTTTCTGGGCCATCGCTCCTGCATCTTGGTGGGAAGCACAAAGCAGATGGAACGAGCAATGCGTCTCAGACTCCGCTGGTCCCTGCTCAACGTCGTGCCGTTGCTACCCTTTCCAAATTCGTCTTGTCTGCTCGTGCAGTCCTTAACGATGGACCATGGATCGCGAGCGACAATGTCTCGCAACTCAGTTCGGATGCCGAGGAACTAGAGCACTCAGTGATCGAATTTGTGTCCATAGCACAAGGGGTTCGAAGTCAGGGTGTTCTCGGTCCCAAGCGATTGCATGGCTACTTGACTGCTTCACATGCTGGTCCCATTACGCCAGGAGCTGGAACCGCTGGGACTTGGAGGGGGTTCGGATGGGTAGACATTGAGGATCATGAGGAGGCTCCCCGCCAAAACTTGACCGAGGCCACGTTTAACGAGTTCGCCGCTCAGCTATCCAGAGCTCAGGAGAAGTTGTACGCATTCTCTGAAGCGCTTCGGGCCACGCAGCCTGGTATTTGAACCTTTTCATCCTGTTACATGCCAATTGACATATTTTCGATTCCCTAGCCAAGACTGTGACTACTGCCGCTCAAGAGCTCTTCAGGCAGCTGTCTTCGCTTGTTCTGTTCCTTTCCGACATTCACATCGCGAGGCACGTTGACATTGAAACCACCGACCAGTCCAAGCTTTCCGATGGTGCACAATATCTGCGTACCGTTGAAAAGGCTCGCCTTCTTGTCCGCTCATTCGAAGCGAGTACGCAAGCAATTTACGACGATGGTGCTGGGCTACTGGTTGCTACGCAGCGCATCCGACGAGTGGAACCTTGCGAATCTTGGAAAGGTCGCGACGCGACATACGACGCGCTAGAGGTCTTGAGCTCATCCCTTGGCTTCAACCTCAATATTTTACGACAGAATCTCGAGGGTCTTTTGCATGCCGGAACGGAACAATCTGCCATCTTAGAACGATGTCACAAGACACCTGTCGAATGGCGAATGTCGCAGCGCAGTCTTGTTTCTGCAATCTTAGCGAACCAAGCTCTGGAAGCTATTTATGAACATAACGGGGCGTATGATGTCACGGTAGACGAATTAAATAGGTCCTTGGATGATGTCGCAGAAGATGTGGAAGAGCCGCTTTCACCTTCGCCAACTTCACCTCCATTACCCCCTTTACCTACCAGCGCAAATTCAGTCAATATACCCGGGAAACGAGCGCCTATTACGCGGATTTCGTCAGAAGATGATGATAGTACGATCGTTCTCCATCTATTTCTGCAAACCCTCACTATTTCCCCCCCGTCTGTTGATAGCTTTGGGAACAATGCGGCTACCCACACGACCTGATAAAATCATCGCATTCTTTGGTGACGACGCACCGTCACACTATTTAATTTCCTTGTCGGCTGAAAAGAAGCCTTGGTACCTCCGGCCACATTATGACCCCGAAGAGGTGCTCATTGATCCAGACGGCACTGTCCGAGGTGGAACCGTTTCAGCTCTAGTTGAAAGGCTCACTGCGCACGAATATGCAGGCAAGTCGACGATGTTCGCGAACATTTTAGCCTGCTCATGCCCGACTAGATACCAATTTCACTAGAGCATTCTTGATGACGTTTAAATCGTTCATGACGCTCGACCAACTTTTTAATCTCCTTGTGGAACGTTTCTGGATTCAGCCGCCTCCCAACCTGAATCCACGAGAGCTTGAAGATTGGAGATATCATAAACAGAGTATCATACGCATTCGGTGAGCACGCTTTATGATATTTTGTTGTGGAGACTAGACTCGTTTATACAGGGTGATTAATACGATGAAGTTGATAGTACAAGACGAGGACTTGCTGGACAAGGAAGAAGATACGGGAATCCTCGATCGTATGGCACAGTTTGCGTCACGGGGTGAAGTGTTTAAAATCGCAGCTGCGAAACAATTGTTGGCTGCGATCAAGCGAGCTGTCAGTTGTTTTTCTTTGCTCCAGAGAAATTTCGCTGAATACATACTAATAGCACGGAGGGAACACTAGAAGAGTGACGCTCCAGGCAATGATATCTCTACCCGCACCTATTGTCCCGAAACGAATAGAGTTGCTGGATATAGATCCCTTGGAACTCGCCAGACAATTGACAATCACCGAGAGTCGTCTATATCTAAAGATTAGACCTTCTGAATGCCTGCAACGGTCGATGCAATCCAGAACAGAATATCACGACGGCGTCGCCAATTTTATTCGCAGGAGTAACAGGGTATGATTTCAGTTCAAAGCGCATGATTTTTCATGATTAAACCCCTCCCCAGATTGCACATTGGGTTACATATTCCATTCTGTGTAAGGACGATCCTCGTCGCCGAGCCGCTATTATGAAGCAGTTTATCCTCATTGCCGACGTCAGTGATTTCCCTTCACGCGGCATAGATGCTCATATATATATTCCACTCTAGCGGTGTAGGGCGATCCAGAACTTCTCTACCATGATGGCGATCGTCACAGGATTAAATTCCTCGCCAATTCATCGCCTTAAACGTTCATGGGAGCAAGTTAATTCAAGGCACATGTCACAGTTGGAAAAGTGCGAGGCACTCATCAATTCCTATAAACACTACAACAAGTATCGAAGCTCACTTGCTACCGTAGCTCCTCCCTGTGTTCCGTTTGTTGGTACGTTTCTTGCTACGCGAGTGGTGTCACGCATCTTAGCGTTACCTCACCAGGCGTATTCCTGACTGCACTCACCCACATACAAGACGGAAGCAGAGATATGCTCCCCGGCGACCTCATTAACTTTCGTAAGCGCCAGAAATCATCTGAAGTCATACAGGATCTTCAGCGGTGGCAAACCCAACCGCACAACTTCCATCCTCTTCCCTCCGTCCTCGTCTTTGTCGAC
Organism: Leccinellum rugosiceps; assembly: GCA_038089755.1. NCBI lineage: Eukaryota > Fungi > Basidiomycota > Agaricomycetes > Boletales > Boletaceae > Leccinellum > Leccinellum rugosiceps. The sequence continues at coordinate 7,644 of JBBPLL010000607.1, read as the reverse complement.
GAGGCCCTCAAACAATTCGGTGATCACGACGCCAGCGAGGTATTTTGGAAACTAAGTTTGGAGAGAGAGCCAAGGGAAAAGGACGAAGAAAAGCTAGCCAAGTGGCTGACCGATAGCGGTTTTCTGTGAGTTGTGAGATGGTGGTGTTCTTTAGAGACTTGGCTATGCTGTTTTTCTCTTTTCGTTATCTCTCTCTCCCTTTTCTGCCTCGTTGCACTATACCACTACGAGCGTCATGGACTCGAGGCAACGTTGGAGGCATTCGTTTGTTGTAGCAACAGTTCGTCGTTTGCACTTTTATCGGAAAGTATTCTATTGGTATTTATGTTGTGGTCCTGGTCTCTGAACGATGGTTGGACTCTTTTTAATAGCCTCAGGAGGACGTTGGAAGCGGAAGCAAGGTCGAGACAGCGGCTGTGTAGCATTAGTCAGCAACCCCGTCCACTTGGAGTACGTCTCGCTCTCAGAGTCAGAAGGGCCTCTTAATGAAATTAAAGTAGACTTGAGTGACGTTGTTAGCCACCAGTGTGGCTTATCGAATACTTTCAATTCAGAGATTCACTGGAGAAAATGCAATCGGACACGAACAAAAAGCCCGAAAACTTGAACTTGAATAAGGACGTTCCGGCAAAATCCGGCAATCCGCCATCGTTCGCGGAGTTTACCGGAGGTCAGCTAATTGCCAACTTGCAAAAAAAAAGACCCGTTTGGCAGACGTCTGGCGGTTGAGGTCAATGCTATTTCCTCGTCAACTTGGCACTGGTATCGCGCGCACATCAAGGATGACTACAAAGGAGACAAAAGTCTTCTGAAGTCATGGGTGAAAAAGCATGGATTCACTGTAGTGGAAAGCTGGGAATCATGATTCACTTGTGAAAAAGCTGTTGTTGTTCAGCAGAACGAGTGAGGCCCATCTGTCAACAATTAGCAGTGCGGACATCTCGTCCGTAGGTGTTTGCTCTTTGCCCCTTTCTGCATTGTCCTGCGTTCGTCGCGCCCAGCGAGTCCAGCATAGAACATGTTTGAACTTGAACAAACATATGGCTGAGCTTTCTTATAACGAAGTGAACCGATGAATAGTAGAACTTTTCCTGTCGCTCCCTTGTTAACACAAATGATTATGATTGAGGCAAGGTCAGGATGGTGCCTCTATGGGTGTGCATTGGACGTTCGGCGAACTCCGCAGACGACGGCGGACGTGCCGCGCCGTACCGCGCCGGAAAGGTCAAGTCTCTCTGCCATTACACAAGTACTACTTACTTTCAATATTTTCGTCCATACAACAATTATGGAAAAAAAATGCAACCTCATCACCCTCCTTCCAGAATAAGTAAAGCGTGCAATCGCGAGCGCGGGCATCCCATTTGAAGTTCATCATCCTCGATTTTCCATATATGGCAATTACGCAGCGGTATCATGTATTGTGTCACTGGTCCCTGACACTGCAACTGCTGGAACTTGGAAGTCGGGAACGCAAGTTCTTTGTGCCTTTTCCCAGCGCTGTGCGGCATTGGCATGCCAGTGGTACAGCGCCAAAGTTTTCCAACATCATATTATCCATAAAAGTCAACTTTTTTCATCTTCCTCATCTCGTCCGCGACTAGCGCTTTAGGCTTTGCACTTAGTCCTTCGCAAAACATAAAAATGGTCGTAACTCTGGGTCCTCATCATCCTAACTTTCCATATTTGGGCTGAAGCCGACTAGAACACATCATTCACTTCGGACCCACGTGTCGCTTGACACGGAATCTTATGAACACCAAGTACTTAAGAGCCGATCCACAATATACCATCTACCACTAATCAACCGCACTCAACCACAACTGCATACCCACCTTTTCCCCTACCCCGTTTCAACCATGTCCGAGATTGTGATGGATTGGATACGCAAGCTCGCTTTGTACAACATGATGCAAGCATCGCGTGATTTCGAGGACGTCAAAGCAGCTTTGGACGACAGGATTGACAGGTCGATCGAATTGGTCAGTACCTTAATGCCAAGTCTGTACTCCTTCGACTTACCTTTGTTTCAATCCGGTGCAGTTTCGTAGCTGCTTTACGTAGGAGGCTACTGTCCTTTCCCCATGACTGGTCAGACTAATGGCTCGTAGCATTCATCTCAGCAGCGGCAACTGCTTCTTCATGCCGATTACGCTCTTCTTCCTGGCATTGGCAGAGAGCATTCACCATGGTTATGGACGACTCTCATCTACCGAGCTCAAGGTATTGGTCTTGCAAATGATGGAGATGGTATCTTGACGTTGGCTCTCGTCGATGTAGGAACTCGCTGAGCGTATCGGCTACGTGGCGTTTGCCTTGTTCTTTGCCCTGCTCTTCGCTGCACTCGATGTTGGTTTCGTCGTCGTCCGCGTCATAGCATTCATTGCGCTGTCTGGATCCCCGACACTTGCCGCCAGCCTCGCCCTCGTCAGCTTGTCGCCTTTGGGCATCTTCCTGATGCTGGTTTACACTGTGAGGCTTCTCAGGGGGAGACGTGAGTCCAGTGGGCAAGGAGAGACTCGTCAGGGAGCGTAGTGGTTGGAGACTGATGTGTGTGCTTCGTAGATACCCAAAGCTGCTGTCGACGGCAGTTAATATTAGCATAGGACCTGAACATTGATCAAGTCGGTTGACGTTTTCCGGTCGGCTACGAAGATGGCTTCGTCGTTCTTCCTGGCCACACTCTGGGCAGAACCCGACCAATGACACGTCGCGAAATCAAACATCACCACTAGATTATTATGAAAATGGCTATGCCTGGCGAGGTAGGTGGGGGAGTCAGTCGCAAGGGGACTCGATGCAGACTAGGGTGGCGCATAAGTAGTGGACGTCTTTGCGGTCGGATCGAGGAGCAAGCGGGGGTGATGCACCATATTGGAGATGATCGAGGGGTGGGCGAGGTGTCTACGATCGCAAGGTTGAAGCTGAAGCTGAAGCATTGCTGAACGCTGCCTTGAACGAGGCGAGAGGCAAAGTGACACGGGAGTTGCCGCCGGTCAGCCCGCCGCGGCGCCGGGGCCCACAAACGCCCAATTTTCTGATTATCAGTCGTGCTCAACTGTTTGCAAACTTAGGGACCAAGGTAACAGAGATACATCTTCGCATAGTAGCTTACGCTCATCCTGCCAATGAGCGAAGCGCCGGTGCTATTGGAGCCTTAGCAGAGTTAAGTAGTAACTTCGACCCAGGGCGCTTTTCGGTCGACTCCAGACAAACGAGTCTAGATGGCCTGTACGTCCGACGGCGATTCCGATAAGTTGCACACCAGGCTCACCACCCCTGATCGATTGGTATACGAGTCTCCGACTCTTACGCAATGTATGAAGCTAATCCAGGATGCTGGTACAAATGTTCGGATTATCAAGAACTCTTATATTCAAAATCGATCCACGATGGGGTGCCGCTGAACACCTGTTGGATCGTAAAACGATCTGCTTGTGCAGAACTTAGGATGTGATCCTGCGCGACCCGAGCGGTCATATCTCCACCAGGACCTATATCACATCACACTTAGCGCAAAATCACTATGCAGAGACAGCAAATGTCTACCAGATGAATTGAACTCGGCGAAGTACGTTGTATTGGGTATCGAACTATCATGATGTATCAGTAATGGACGTAGATCGTAGAGAATGGAACGTGGACCTACCCTCCCAGATACCACGGGGTAAATCCAACGGATTCAATGCTATCGTCCATATAGTTCCGGCAATAAACTGCGATTGCGTACTCATTCCAGGGGCGTCCTAAGCAATGATCAGCGAATATACCGTAGAAAGTGGTTTTCATTTACCAAGGTAGCAGCTACGATTGGTTACCATCGATGGATCTGCATCCGGCGACTGACAAAACAATCAAGACCGTGTCGCATCGGCAAGGTCGAGGACTTACACGTATGATTTTCGAGTCGACGATGTACACACCATTGCTTGAACCGGATGTCCCCCGCCAGGCAGTGATGCCGCCTCCACATCCACGATTTGCAAGGGTCACTGACTGGAACCAGCTGGAAAAAAATTACGGTTGGGGCTCTAGGATTTAAATATCATAAAACCTACGCAGTTCCATACCCGAAGAGGTCTAGGATACATGATCAAAGCATCGAACACGGAATGGAAGTAAAAACTTACAGTCCGTTTGACCAAATATGATGCTATCCACGACATACGAATTAGCACCGTACCCAGTATACCACGTATCTTGTAAACTGGCAAAGGTGCACCCATAAAATGATACGTTCGCATACGTAAACTGGGTCACAAGGGCTTGAGATACGGAAGAAGCGCACTACAAGATATTCAACGACTGCGACGTTATGTATTCCAAGAATACTGACACCACCATTGTCGAAGTTGATGTTGTAAGCCCTGAAGTTGAGGTTTCCAAAAGATTGGCTTCCGGCAGGGGCCACAGTCAGTGTTGCAGTCATCTCATCTGTAGCGGCGTCGTGAGCGCATTGCTCGTTCCAAATCCGCACAATATTGCGTTGGGAGGCGTTCACAGTGGAAGCGGTCGACGGGTCTAATTGACCCTGGAGAACGCGTGAGTTTCAACAGCAACATTGGACGAGATCGTCTCACTAGTAGGGTGAGTGGTGCAGAACGGGCCACATTAATAGCTTCTAAGTAATTTCCCCCACCAATAAGAATGACAGCGTCACCCGATTCTGGGCTGAAGCGTGTTAAATTGCCTCCAAGAGTTTCGGGGAAATAAGGCTTACAGGGAATTGATAGCCTGCTGGACTCCGGTGAATGTTGCATTCGGATCGGTGGGCGAAACATAGAGGGTTCCTTCAGGGCACCCTACAAGAGCTGATTTCCCGGAAGGTTTCTGAAGCTGGCATGCCGAGTAAGTCGGGGAAAGACTACGAGTGAACTGAAATGAGAGAGAAAGATAGCATAATGCCGCCAGCGACAAAGGTTTCATTGGAGACAGATGGTAGTGGTTCTGGTGCGAACGAGGTACGGTATTTTATCTGGATAGATATTGACGGCGACGAGCTTCAAGATTGAACCCGTGCGGGTAACAAATTTCCCAAACAGTGTAAAATTCCGGCCACCCTGACGATGGCAAGAATACGCAACTGTCATTTGCAATAGCACCTGTTTCATGCAATGATGGGCAAGTCAAAGACCTACCACCCTCGAGAGCTTGACTTGCAACCGTGACATGACGTACTCCAACGGTGCACTTGTCTTACGGATGGAATGTTTTCCTTTATATTGCGTTCGCCCTCTTCCTTGGTTAGGTAAATCATGCGTGGAAGGTGGGATGTAGAGCCATTGGATAGATTCAGAAACTGTCTGAGTCAGAGAGAGGAGGTATCATGATGTATTCTTTTTGTATGAGTATGATGGTGGTTGACAGCCCAGAGATGCGCCACATGAGCACGTACCACGTGTTCCACGCTTGTCACCTCATAACGAGGTTAGCAATGGGGATTTGAAACGTTCTGATGGTTTCCGGTTTCGACCAACCGCTACCTATTGGTGACGCAGGCCGCAGTGCGGGGGAAATTTTGCCAAAGTGGCCATGGAATTCGAACGTTGGCGCGTAGGGAAATTTGCTGGTGTACAAAATGTAAATAGGAAGCAAGTAGCTATTTTGTAACCAATGGGGAAAAAAAGGAGGGGGGAAGATGCAAGCAAGAGTCCAAAAACATCTGCGAGCAATTCGGTCTAAGGGCTGGTGAGGCAACGGCGAGTGCGATACGTGCAAGCACCCACACGCATACGTTTGTGCGCTCGCGTGCCTGTGCGAGGTCAGAGAGGAGATCACGTTCACGCGTCTGCATGACTCAGCACCGCTGTCGTGCATGGGGTTGGAGAGGACGAGGACGGGCACGCAGGCGCTCATACGTGCACATGTGCGCGTCTGTGCGAACGTGTTTAGAGCGAGAGGGTGTAGGTGGGCGAACACTTCCGTGTGGACATGCAGGAGGGGTGGGATGAAATTGGGGATGGCAAGGGCGGGGTGGGCGCGCGAGAGGCAAGATGGAAAGCGAGGATGGGGGTGAGGGGGTGAACGAGAATGGAACACGTGAGAGCAACGACGTGCAGCGACCGTCGCGTGCTCTCAGTGGAACGAGAGCACACGGCGATTGTTGCATGCTATCCTCGATGCGGCAAAGGAGTTGAGGATGGGGCGAGTAGGTGTGTAGGTGTACATGCGCGTGCACATCGCAAGCAAGAGCAATTGCGTACGGCAAGGACGAGGTGTGAGAGGACGTACCTGTATATCAATCCTTACATATTTTGTAGTGCCGCCACCTGGTCATCGTCCACCGCGATCGTCGTTTACCCCTTCGGTAGGTTCGCCAGGTTCCAAAGGGTTACTAGCTGTTCGGTCAGACTTCCACTGCCACGACTCGCCTTGTGAGAAACGCCGCTGTTTGTTGTAGCTGCGGACATATCGAGAGTACAGCCACCTGAAAGGAACTGCCTTTCGCCTACAGGACTTATAAAAACACCACTCTTGCTGCGACCCCGACGTCGTAGTACGCACAGACATGTCGAGATACCCAGAGGTGAGCGAAAATCTCTGTTGATCGTCTGCGAGGATTCAACAAACGACACGCAGGCGGACGAGGCACGATATAGCCATTATAACGACGGATACAACCCTTACGCAACCCAGCCTGGCACCGCGCCAAACCCGTTTGATCAGCACGGGTCACAATACCCCCAGTATGGGTCGCAATATCCAGCGAGATACGAGCAACATGATACCAACCAGCCCTATCACCTCCCAGATCCTTTCCAGAATGCCGCAGATGTCCAGCTGACCGACCCATTCGAGCAGCAACAACACCAAGAGGCCTATCCTCTCCAAGAAACATACTCTGTCGTCCCGCCAGTCACCTCTCCACCGTACCCCGGTAATGATTACCACAACCCATACGGTGGTCAGCAGTCACACACTCCTACTCCCCGTCCGCAGTCGCAATTCGGACAAGCCTCGTATCACGGCCAAGAAGACGACATAGACGCAGGGGATATGCCACTGCTCCAGAGAGGAAACCATCGCTCGCATTCCACTTTAACCAGCGGCTACGAAGTCGTAGACGCTGACGACCTCCCACCCGAGAGCAACATCCGGTATGGACGGATACCACAACGCGTCCCACGGCGGCACAAGACGCTCAAAAAAGTCGAACTTTTCCATGGCAACTTCGTCCTCGACTCTGCTGTACCCTCGAAATTGCTCGACATGTGTGCCTTGCGCAACGAACGTGAATTTACGCACATGCGGTACTCGGCAGCGACGTGCGATCCTAATGACTTCAAGGACGACGGGTTCACTTTGAGACAGGTTCATTATGATCCACCGCGACGCACGGAATTGTTTATCGTCATGACGATGTACAACGAGGACGAGGAGTTGTTTTGCAGGTCGATGCATGGCGTCATCAAGAATATCGCTCATCTGTGTAAACGGGACCGGAGTAAGACGTGGGGCAAGGACGGATGGAAAAAGGTGGTGGTGTGCATCGTCAGTGACGGGCGTCAAAAAATCAACTCGCGGACCTTGAGTGTCATAGCTACGATGGGTGCGTATCAAGATGGAATAGCCAAGGTGTGTGTGTTCGTTGGCATTCTGGACTCCACTAATGAGACACAAGAACATCGTGAATGGAAAACCCGT
>JBBPLL010000606.1:2901-17266 GCA_038089755.1 Leccinellum rugosiceps | reverse complement strand
GTGTGTGGCAATGCCATGGCCAGGGAAATACAAAGAGCAGAGGAAGAACATAGACATCAACAACAACTGGAGATTGAACAAATCCAACAGCTATCTCAGGCTTTGCTCTCAGAGGCTTTGGGAGAATATAGTCAAAGATCAGCAGAGCATTATAGGCAGGATCAAGAAAGACAACAAGTTGGAGATTTAGACCCAGGACTAGAACCAGGACTAGAAGATCAAGACCCAGGACCAGAACCAGGACCAGAAAATCAAGACCCAGGACCAGGACCAGGACCAGGAAATCAAGACCTAGGACCAGGACCAGGAGATCAAGACCCAGGACCAGGACCAGGAGATCAAGACCCAGGACCAGGACCAAGACCAGGACCAGGAGACCCAGACCTAGACCCAGATCCAGATCCAGATCCAGACCCAGATCCAGGACCAGACCCAGGACCAGGAGATCCAGATCCAGATCCTAATCCAGATCCTAATCCTATACCTCATCCCCAACATCACATTCCACCTGGTGGTAGGCCATATGTTGAGCCTATTGAACCTCACTCTTTGGGACTTATGAATATCCAGTGTTCAAAATGTTATGCTTTACATTTTATCTCTGAAAAGCTCTCTAACTCTGGTGTTCATAATCCTCGCTTTGGAATTTGTTGTCTTCAAGGCCAAGTCAATCTTCCTGCTATTCAAGAATGGCCAGCATCTTTGCAGGCTTTGTATGATGATCCTCAGGATTTTACTCAGTTCAAAAACAAAATTCGCCAGTACAACAATGCCTTGGCCTTTACATCTGTTGGTGTTGACATGGATAATCAAGCTCTTCAAGGATCTGGTCCTCAATCTTTTCGTGTTCATGGTGCACTTCATCATCTTATGGGTGCTTTAATTCCACCAGATGGTCAGGATCCTTGCTATGCTCAACTCTATGTCTATGATCCAGAAGAAGCCATCAATATCAGCTTTAATCGCAATCCTCAGCTCAATCATGGTACTTTACTGGATCTCCATCAAATGCTAAGAGTCTCTCACCCATATGCTGCAATTTATCAACAAGCTCATGATGTCATGAGGGTCAGTTCTTTTGTTATTATTTTTTCAGTGTACAGTATATTGATTATCATTTTATTTATATAGGCCAAACCACCTGAGGAACATACAGATATTCGTATGCGCATTTCTCTGCAACAAGGCAATGATCCAAGACGTTACAATATGCCTACTGTGGATGAGATAGCTGCTATAGTTCCTGATCAAGGTTCTCAACATGTTAGAGCTCATCGTGACATTGTTGTTCGTCTTCAAGGTGGTGGACTACGTCGTATCAGCAATTTGCATCCAGCCTATCTTACTCTTCACTATGTTCTCTTTTTTCCACATGGAGAAGATGGCTAGCATTTGAACATTCCACTTCAGATTGCTGGTGATCAACCACATCGCTCCAAGAAAGTCACTCAGTTATTGTGGTATGCCTATAGACTTCATGTGCGCCCTCCAGAAATAGAACCACCAAATATCTTCAAGGGTCAAAGACTTTTTTAGCAGCTGGTCTGTGATGCTTGGGCTTCCATTGAGCAATGCAATCTTACTTGGGTAGCAAATAATCAAACAACAATCAGGGCTAATTCATATCAAGGCTTGAGAGATTGATTGCATGATGATCCTGGTCAAGATATGTCTCAAGTGGGTCATCTTATTCTGTCTTCCTCTCATAAGGGTAGTCCTCGCTATATGCACCAACTTCTTCAAGATTCCTAGGCTATTTGCAGAGAATACAAGTCTTAAGCCTGACCTCTTTCTCACCATGACTGCCAATGGCAGCTGGTCTGAAATTACTCAGAATCTTCTTCCAGGTATGTGTGGATTTTATTTTTCCAGTTATTCATGAATATTATTACATATTCATTTATCATGATAAGACAAAATGCCACAGATAGGCCTGACTTGATTGCTAGAGTCTTTCATGCCAAACAACAAGCACTCTTGAAAATGATCCATGATGGTTACTTTGGTTCTGTGGCTGGCTTTGTCTATACCATTGAGTATCAAAATAGAGGTCTTCCTCATATGCACATTGTTACACTTGCATCTTCCAAAAGACGACCGTCCTCCAGTGGACGTCTTCCCGACTCTACCCTGAGAGTAGACGCTCCAGGGGCTCACGGGGAATGCTACCTATCTACCAGCGAGCTCACGAAGAGTCACGTCAGCTGGGCAAGGACTAGCGGTTGGAAGCCAATGGCAAGGCTTCTGGGCGACCGCAGTGGAAGGTCTCACAAGAGTGAACTCAAGTGGATGACGAGCGAGAAAGACGCTAGATTGCGTAGAACTAACTAAGGAACACCATCGTGCTACGCTGGGTATTTATAGGTAGAGGTACAGAGCACAGACCAAGCTGTGTGCGTAGCAGTGAGAGAGAGGAAGACATAGAAGGAAGGTGTACACGTAATACAGAGGGAGAGAAGAGCAAAAAAGGAAAAGGGTATGCGTACTATCCGGGGAGAGAAGGATACAAAAGGAAAAGAAGCACGTGTCCGCCTAAACGGGAGTGTCAATGATGAACGCATCGTTCTCGAGAAGGTAAAGGGAAAAAGGATAGTCCCGCGTCGTAAATGTAGCCTCCACCGTGGGAATACCCTCAGGGTGGACCAAAACCGTAACACACATTCTGGTCTTTTTGGTGGAGAAACATAAGATTCATACTGTGGAACAAATTGATGGCATCATCTCTGCACAAATTCCTGATCCTGATCTATATCCTCAACTCCATTCTGCTGTCTCCAGATCTATACTTCATGGGCCATAATGTCTGCAAAAAACAGTATCCAAAGGCATTTACTCATCAGACCATTATCAAGGAGGATGGATATCCTGCCTATGCTAGACCTGACAATGGAAGGACTATTGAGAAAAACCAGCATATCTTCACCAATAGAGATGTTGTTCCTCATCCTAGAGAACTCTTGGTCAAATTTAACTGCCACAACAATTTGGAGGTTTGTGGTTCTATAAGGCAGTCAAATATATCCACAAGTATATCTACAAGGGTCCTGATCATGCTACCATCCAAGCTGAAGGTCATGATGAAATTCATACCTACCTTGATGCAAGATACATGTCTGCTACACAGGCATGTCACAATATCTTTGAGTTTCCCATGCATATGGAGTGGCCTGCTGTCTATTGTTTGTCAATTCATTTACCTGGAAGACAGACTGTGGCTTTTCATGCAGATGCTCAAATTGAACAAGTGATCAACAATGCAAAGGATACTCAGTTTCTAGGATAGTTCAAGGCTAATCAAGATCCTGATCTCATTGCTACTAGTGCTTATGACTATCTCTATCAAGAGTTTCCCAAGAAGTTTGTCTGGAATTCAACAAATGCTGTCTGGAAAGTTCATCAAAGATACAAGGCTATTGGTCGCATGTACTCTGCATCTCCTAGTCAAGGTGAACTTTTTTATTTGCATCTTCTGCTTACTATGGTCAAAGGTGAGATTCATTCACTTTATATAATATAGATATCATGGCTTATGTATATCTCACTTTCATAGCTGCTACCTCTTATGATGATCTTTGTACTGTGGATGGTCATTTATATGACTCTTTTAAAGAGGCATGCTGTGCACATGGTCTCCTGCAAGATGACAGAGAATGGCTACTATGTCTCCAAGAGGTTGCTCACTTTAGAATGGGCTTTCAATTGAGAAGACTCTTTGTTATCATCCTGGTTCATTGTGGCCCTGTAGATCCTCACAGATTATGGGAGGCATCCAGAGATAATCTTTGTGATGATTTAAGATACCATCTCATTAATGTCCATCACATTCAAGACTCTACCCAAGACCAGATCTATGACTATGGCCTTTATCTCATAGCTCAGGATCTCAGGAAACATGGCAAGACCTTGCAGAACTATCCACAGATGCCTCTACCACAAGTCAATTGGGGTCAATAGGATGGTAATCAACTCATCAATGAGCAGTTGCAGTATAATATACAGGAGTTGCAGGAATTTGTCCACAGAGGTCTTCCCACTCTCAATCCTGAACAAAGGGCTCTCTATGATGCAGTTACAGACAGTGTCATTCATACCAGAGGTTCCTCATTTTTCCTTCATAGTGGAGGTGGTTATGGCAAGATCTATCTTACAAAGCTCATTGCTGCTTCTGTTTGTTCAAGGGGTCAAGTGGTTCTCTGTGTTGTATCTATTGGTCTGGCATCTTTTCTTCTTCCTGGTGGTCGCACTGCACACTCTAGATTCAAAATTCCTATTCCTTGTCATGATCAGAGTACCTCCAATATCAGAAAAGATGATGTTCATCATCAACTCTTGCAACAGACTGCTCTCATTATCTGGGATAAAGTAGCTTCTCAACACCATCATATTGTGGAATGTGTAGAGTGCACTCTTCATGGTCTGCTTAACCAGGATCTTGCATTTGGAGGCATCACTGTCCTGCTTAGTGGTGACTTCAGATAAATCTTGCCTGTTATTCAGCATGGCACAAGAGAACAAATTGTTCCTGCCACTCTCACCCACTCACATCTCTGGGAAAACATGAGAATCTTTTATCTTCATCAAAACATGAGACTTGGTGAAGTGAATCTGATCAATGAGCACAGCAACTTCTCCATATTGGTGTAACTGAGGGTGACATTTTCTTGCCTAACCACATGCATTGTGGTGATGACATTCTATCTCTTATCAATGCTGTCTATGGCCAACTACTCACTGGAGATCAACACCTTCCTGATCAATACTTCTTGGATAGAACCATTCTCAATTCCAGAAATGTTCAAGCCCATGAGATCAATGTTTTATCCTTGATTCAGTGCAGCCTCAGGAGAAGTTTACCTGTCTCAGTGCAGACTCCATCATTGATCCAGAGTATAACTATATTCAGGCAGAGGTCCTTCATACACTCAATCCTTCTGGATATCCTTTGCATAACCTTGAGTTCAAGACTGGTGCTCCTCTGATCCTGCTAAGAAACTTGGACCCCATTCATGGCCTCTATAATGGTACAAGATTAAGATTGCTCAGATATACTCCTAGGATTCTGGAGTGTAGAGTATTGAATGCAGCTGGTGTTGATAACATAGTCTTTATTCCAAGGATGGCTCTTGATTCTGGTCTGGAAGATTCTCCTGTTCCATTTTATAGATTGCAATTCCCTGTCCATCTGGCCTATGCAATGATCATCAACAAGTCTCAAGGTCAAACTCTAAACCATGTGGGACTCAATCTTGGCAATCCTGTATTTTCTCATGGACAACTGTATGTGGCTCTCTCAAGGTGTACACATTCTAGAAATATCAAAGCACTATTTCCTGACAATCAAAAAAATACCAAGACAACCAATGTAGTATGGACAGAAGTATTTAGAGGATTGCAACTGTAAATAATATTGTACATTATAGACTTGATCAACTGGCATTTCTAACAATGAACAATTTAAACATGACTGGTAATGTGTCTATATTATTGACCACACTACTGACCACACTGCTAAATGTGACTGACTATACTACTGATCACACTGCTAAGTGTGACTTAGGCTGACCACAAATACTGAAGCAAACACTAAAAATATAGCCCTTCACATAATCACTACTAGAATACATCTCTTTCATAGAAAACTAGAATAAAGCCCTTCACACAAAAAATAACATATAACATTTCACATATAACTAGGACAAATCCATTTACACAAAACTAGAATAAAGCCTTTCACATACAAAGTAACATATAGCCCTTCACGCAAAACTAGGATAAAGCCCTTGACAAAAAAACTAGGATTGTTTGGGCCAAAGGCCCAAACACTGCATGGGTTACTAGCTCGTCAAGCATTAGCACCAGTTCAGGTTCAGATGTTTTTGCAGGTTCATGAAGGTCTTGCTCCATCTTATTATAGTATTTATTGACCATCCATCTATAGGGTTGAAAGTCCAAACACCATCTCCTTTTGTTCCCTATCTGCCAATATTGGTTCTAGCTTCAGCTTAGAATCCATACTTACCCCTTTTCTGGTTATGGTACCCAGGCTAGTTTTAACAAGGTTGACATATTGACAATTGTTCTGGCCTGCCAACATCAAACATAACTAGTAACTAAGTTTACCTTTCTGTGATTTGCTCTGCTATCAAGCTTCTAATCTGCCCTGATTTGGACTGAAGCATGGGCATGGCAAAGCTATGAAATAGATCTGCAGGCTATACTGGTAAATTTTTGAATGCTCAAGATATCCTGCTAAGGAACCAGTAGTATGGTGACAAAGTGCCAAGGAAAAAGTCCTCTAGGCCACATAAGCTGAGAACTTAGGCCTGTAAGGAATGCACATGCACAGTGAAAACTGGAACTACAGAATATTATGGTGATCTGTACTGATTAGATACTTATTATTTTTTCTCTTGATTAAAAGTAGACCTTGCCATAAATGCCACTGACCTTTATAAAATAAATGAAATAAATCATGGTGCATGTGTGCAAGATTTCAGCCCTGTGGCTGCAGAAATCACAGTATTGGCCATCTGGTATCAGCAACTGCAATGTCTGGAATTGCTGCTGCAGTACATACATATGCAGCCCCACCAGATCAGCCCAGTTTCAAAAGGTGAAAACACCACTAAAAACCTACCTGCTGCCACATTGGCATTAACCTTGACAGTCTGGACATCATCTGCAGAGTTGGAAATCTTGTTCAATGGCTCACTGGCAGCCTTGCTCAGGCTGTGTTCTATAGCAGCGACATGGGCTTTCCTGGATTTTGCAATAGTAGCTATGGTAAGCATTGAGTAAAGGAAGAAGGGTGGAGAGTTTGAGAAAGAAATTGAAATTATTGTGACTTCAATCCTTCTCCTGATGTATGAATAAAATCCATGTTTTCACAATTTTCAACCTGGACTCCACAATGAGGAAACATGTGAAGTGTGGAATGACAATGTCGTTGTGGAAACACTGGCCAAACAAAGAGGAACACATAGTACTCCATAGATTTAACCCATTGAGCTGACAAAAGCTCATTGAACAATGTATATTGCATGGATCACATGATAGTTTACACCATAATAGCATAACTGGGAGATCAACTACCAGAAAGCATGCCAAGAAACATGTGTTACTACAAGGCTCTATCTAATCTACTGTGTTTTCTCTCTATTCTTTGTAATGCAAACAAAGATGTCATATAGCTCCAAGGATGGTGGATATTGATGCCAGTATATGTCTGGCATGATGCTACTTAGCCTGAAAAAAAGTCCTTCAATATCCTTCTTTTTCAGTTTAGTCGATGCCCAGTTACAAAGCTTGCAGATGATTTGGGTATCTGATTCATTGGCTTTCATGGCAAAATCATAAGCAGTTGGCCTGTATGCATCGTTATCACATGGGATGAATTCAAACCTGCATGCTCTCATTGGGGGACAATGCAAGACAATTTGTCATGACTTTACTTCCCTGGCACCCTCACATTCCCTATAGATGAAGCATGACACAGTTGGTGTGCAAAAGGTTGACATATTTGCCAACCACTCAGGAGATGGCCTCCCAGATGTTACTTGTCTTATCCACACCTATGGCCTCAATAGCCTAGCTAATGGCAGTCCTGATGAAAGTTGAGATAGTGGAGGAGCCTCCAAATGCCATGACAAAGTTGAACACATCCCTGTGGAGGTGTCAAGATCACTTTGGCATTTCAGAGAAGTCTGTGGCACTTACCCTTCCACCACTGGCAAATGTTTTAGATCTTGGTAGCCTGTGATTACCTGACTACTGGACTGCAAGATGCAATGAACAGACGACCCCTCCAACCTCCTTGAAGAAATGGTGAGTTGATATAGTACCAGCATTCTTGGGAACATGGTGATTTCTGGGCAGCCTCAGATGTATTATGCATGAAGTGCAGGAAGTCTGTGCCACAATAACAAAACAGTTTGCAGCTAAATTTAGCCTTGTCAGTGAGACTAACATCCACAAGGTATAACTAGACAGCCTAGTTCAATGCTATTGCACCATAAATTATGAAAGAGGGGGAACTCACATTCTACTGTGCTGTGATGTACATTAAGGTGCAAAACTGTTGCAATGCCTAACCCCAAACCAGGGCACAAAGTGCCCACAATCACTCATGGGAATTTTACCTTGCTTTGGTGGGAACAAATAAAGTACAAACCCTTAGCTACAACTTTCTCCCCAGAGTTATGCATGTGATTTCACTTACATACTGCAAAGATATAGCCATTTCAAAACATCAATACCATTGCAACAGTTTTGTACCCTTTGCTCATTATATTTAAATTAAGTGTTATTTGGTTATGTTTGATCATACAAACAAACATACACATATTAGAACCATGTCTGAGTTTAAAATAGTTCACATGCAAGAACCATCTCTCCTACTCAAAAACAAACCATCCTCTCTATGCTTGATGCTGGCCAATCTGCTCACTCTATTGCATCCACTACTGGTCTCAAAACACATATTCAAGTCCTGTCATATATTTATTATATTCGCAGCATAATCTATGCATCATGTCTTGTAAGCATTTCACCAAGGCAATCAGCCAGTTCCAAATCACATCTAAAAGCTTGACAATCCAGCCTAACAATTGGAATGCAAGAAAGCCACATGCTGTTTGGTATTGCATACCAGTGGAAACAAAGTATGCTCATCTAAATGGTAGGACCATCATGAAACTTTCCATGGCACAAGCCACTCACAAAGATGGCCAAGTGCTTGGCAACCTGGCCATGCCACAGTAATATGCACCAGCATGGACACAACTTTGCTACAACATTGTCTACTGGCTGTCCATTTGGCATACATGGCTTGCAGAGTATGGGCACCTACTAAGGCTCCCTAACCAGCCCAAGAATCTCATCCAGCTATGCATCAGCAACTTTGGTGCCATCTCATCAAATATCTCCAAATCCACCATCTGATGAACTTCATGTTTTTAATAAGTATCTCATTCATGACTGCTTTGACTGGCTATGGATGGAGCATGGGCAAATTCTCGATGGATTTATGGAGTACCTGGCACTTGATCTGGTTGACCCATCCAATGTGGCATTCATTTGTGAGGCATCAACTTCAGCTTTAGTGTATTCCAATGGACTACACTGAAAAATAACTGCCTCCTACAAATAGGCCATGATAAGTAAAGCTCAATATCCCTGAAGAGATATAGGTCCCTTATTTCTTATCCACTCATACCCAGCTGGGTCTGTGGCATCATCAATCACTTCAATTTTCAAGAATACTTTGGCAATACATTCAGACATCTTATCTGCTTTTGCTGCACAAAAGCATACAGAGTTGCTGATGATTTGCCACATGATCATAATATCACAAAAGTTCCAGAAAGGAGGCCCAGCTTCCTATACAATACACCAAAAGGTAAGTATAGCATCTTTACACGACCCACCCATAGCCCTGATTGGAGTTTGGCAGGTCCAGCTGCCCCCCTTGTCAGGGCTGCTATACTATAACAACAGGCAGCTAGACCCCCCAGGCTTGTGAGTGCCACCTATATCTTCTAATCTTTGTAAATCTGCCTATGCCCATACCAGCAGCTCTTTTCTTCCTCCCACCAAGGGATCATTGACAATGCTGACAAGCATGCAATCATAGCAGCATTCATGCTGTTGGATGGTGATTTTAGGCTCACCAAAGCATACAAGGGTCTGTAGAAGGCATGTGGTGCCAAATATGATGTGGTGGCATGGGAACAGCTCCTGTAGAGAGCATAGTCCAGAATGGGGCTATCATTGAGCCTCATGCTTGATGAAGTGTTTGACCTCCTCCATGCACATGAGGGTGATGGTGTTATATATCAGCAAAGAATGCATGAGTACAATGGCCTTAGAAAGAACATGATAACATGAGTCACCTATTTTGTTGTATTACCACTCTATAATATAGTATGCTATGTGGTATGCATTATTTCTTCCTGGCTCACAGTCTCACAAATCAAATGAAGCAACAGCTGGATGGGTAGACAAAGTGAAATATATTATATATGTTACATAGTCATGATATGCCAGTGGTGTATACACATCATAGACCAACTGTGCGTGGGAACTATGGAAAGGAACCACTTAACCTGATTGTGGGGAGAGAACTGGACACAATAATCTAAAAGCCTTGGAATAAACAAAGAAAGCTCTTTAACCACAGCCATAACATATACTCCCATGCCTAAAAGTTCAGAACAGCAAGGGGTGATCAAGCTGAAAATTCCTGCTTATGCTCATATGCAAACATTCAAACAAAAATAGCACCAAGAGCTCACTCAAGCTAGAGCCACACCCACCACTTCCTCCAGTAGAGAGAAGCTGTTAAATAGCATAGAAGTCAATGGTGAGCTTTATATCTTTCACTTTTTTTTTAGTCATTGTTGTTCAAGTTATTGTTGTTGAAATATGTTTCAGACCCACCCACTTGCTCTGAGGCAAACAATGAGGCTACTGCTGCTTCTACATTGACTTCATGCAGAAGAAGCATGTCTGCATTGACTGTAGGGTCTATCTATGTAAATAGCCAATACAGTTTGAAAGCAACTGTAATGCATTACAGTTTCATCCAAAGAGGACTTTTACTGTGTAATATGCAACATCAAGAAATGGTGCTGATATCCTGAGCCCACCTGCCTTCCTGTGTGAGCCATTCCTTGCATTCCATCCCAGTCTTGGCAACTTACTATACTCCTGTTGCAGTATTGTTTCAAGGAGATCATACTCAGGCAGAAACCTAGGGCATTGGAAAGGATACAATGAAATGGATTGAATATGGGAATTTGCTTCTAACCTGAAGAAGTTAGCACTGGATGCTATTAATGATTTCCACACTTTTTTCATCCCTCGGCCTCTTGGAAGTTGAAGATGGCTTGTGAACTCTTTGATTCACTCTTTTGCACCTCTGTAGTTAATTTCACTAGTGGTCATTGCACTCCACCCGCCCTCAGGCTCTCCTTCCCTTCCCTCACTTGATCTGGAATCTCAAGCCTAGTTAGGGAATGATGTTACATTTCACTATATGGACTCTAACTTTTCTATATCTATCACTTTGTTTTCTCTGAGTCACTGACCTATACATGTTTTACATTCATTACATGACTCATCACATGACCTTATCACTTATCTATGACATCACTACATAGCCGCACATGTATACACCTCATGCATGGGAACCTTCCCACATTTGTGAGAATACTCTAACCATATATAGTAGTACTAGATAGCTTATTATCAGATACAGCATGGTCTGTGCACATGTATCAGTAGTATATAATGTGAATGCACACAACTGAACAGCACAGACTGTCTGTTCTGGTTGGATTCCTGCCACAACTATCTCCTTCATAGTAGCTTGTCTTGTTGAGGTGCCAGAATGTGTATAGGTTTTGCAGTTGCTTTCAACAAATCAAGAAGAAAGAGGCTATGGGAAAAAAACTTGTAGATGTGTTGTTTATATAATGTGGTGGTACAAATAAACAAAAATAACCATATATGGAATGCATACTTGTGCGCTTTTTTGAGAATCAAGTGTGGGAACTTCAACTTACATCAGCATTCACTCTTCAAAAATACTAAGTCCAACTAACCAAGCACAACACAAATAACTCCGCATTTTTGACATCTAGGATGGGAATCTCAACTTACATCAGCATGCACTCTTCAAATCCACTAAGTCTTGCCACACTTTTGTTCAAAATAACATCCAACTTGAGATTGGCTATATCTCATCCGCATCTTGACGGAATCATGTAATCCATGGCTCATTCGATAGCCAGGAGGCTCGACCAAATATGGTACAGCCATGACTAAGCATAAAACTCCCACACAAAGATATTGCAGACAGCTTTCCAAAACACTTATGATATTGACATCCAACTTGAGATTGGTTGTATCTTAGCTGCATGTGGACAGACAGGATCACATGAGTCATGATGCATATGAATGCTAGGAGATGCCTCAAAGTCCTATACAGCCACTTCTAAGTGTGAAACCTTCATTCTATGCTATTGGGAACTGATGGAATAAAAAACAAGTCCACAACCTAAATTTGTTCAAGATGATTCATTGTTGGTCCTTGTCTCTGGTTAGTGCTTGGATAGTGTCCAGTTGGTGTGCTTAATCAATGCTCAGTTAGTCTGCCTTGTTAGTGTCTGGTTGATTCTTTGTATCTTTTTTTCAAAAATTTCGATTTTATTTTTTCTGGATTCAATTCTAACTGGATGGCCTTCAAATTTTTCTGAGCACTATATCTATGTATATACTAGATATCCATTCGGTTGCCCTGGATATATGTCCAAGAGATGATTTTATATGCCTTTATTACTAAAAATCTCGAAAATAGTATTCATTTAGCTAACTAATGCTTGGTAGTCTGTTTAGTGCTTGGTTAGGGTCTTATTACTAGTGTATTTGGTTCACACTTTGGTTAATGTCTGCTTAGTGGCTAGGTAGTCTGCTTAGTTAGTGCTTGATTAGTACTTAATTCACATTTAGTTAGTGTTTGGTTAGTATGCTTCAAGTTGGTTAGTGTCTGGTTAGTGTGCTTGGTTAGTGATTGGTTAATGTCTTGTTAGTATGCTTGGTTAGTGCTTAGTTAGTGTCTGATTAGGGAGCTTGGTTATTGAGGCTTCATCAATGTCATCTAGGTAATCTATGAGTTAACTATGATGACTATGACCACTATGAGTACTATGATAGTATGGTTACTATGACCTCTGATACTATGAACACTATGCTATGAATATACTATAACACTATGGTAACTATTGAACTATGAACAACTATGAGTCAACTATGAGTCAACCATAAGTATACTATGTGTACTATAGTATAATTGGCAGTGAAGTGGCAATAGAAGTTGGCTAGTTCCAAGAAGCTTCTAACTCCTTTGAAAGTGGTAGGAACTGGCTAGTTGCATACTCCTTTGAGTTTGCTTTCACTCATGCATACCAATTTTTCTGTTACATTCATGCCCAGCATGTTTACCTGCTTAACTCTGAAGAAACATGTTTTGGGTTTGATGAACAAATTGTGATTATGTAGTTGTTCCAGTACTTTTCTCACAGTTTGTTGGTAGTGTTTCATGTCCTCATGTTTTCAAGAATATAAGCAGATCATCAATATAAATTATAACACAATCATCCATATTGGTGGAGAAGATTTCATTTATTATTTGTTGGAATGTAGCCAGGAAATTGCATATCCCAAGATACATAACCATTGGTTTGAACGCTCTGAGGTAACATACAAAGGTGCCTTTCCATTCATCTCTGTCTTTCATTTTCATGTTGTTATAGCCCCAATAGAGATCCGTTTTGGTGAAGATTCAACTTCCTTTTAATTTATTGATGATTTGTGAAATGAGGGGAAGAGGGTAGTTATTTTTAACAGTTCCCTCATTTAGATATATATAATCCATAACCATGCATCTTTGGCTATCCTTTTTTGGGATAAAGAATACCAGTGATATTTGTGGTGATTTAGAGGGTCAAATATAGCCTTTTGATAGTTGATCTTCTATGAAGGCTTTGACTTTATTCTGCTCTGTAGGATTAAGGGGCATTAGACATCCCTTTTTTAGCACAAAATTGGTTTTGAGATCTACTGCATAATTTCATGGTTTTCTTTCTGGCATCCTTTCACTAGCCTTTTTGAAAAAGACAGCAAGATAGTCATGGTAAATGTCAGGGATGAGTTTGAACACTTCTTCCAGTTCCAATAGGGATTCCTTTTTCATGGAATAAATATGGTATCCATACACTATTTCATGTTCACAAATGTCATTTATCTTGTGCAGCATCATTTGTTCAATGTGACACTCCCTTGAATCCAATCAATGGTGGGGTTGTGATCTTGCAACCATGTGTACCCTAGGATCATATAATTCCTTCCTAGGTTTGTGATATCAGCTGTGACTTTTTCATGATGTCCCATGTAGTCAATTATTATGGAGGCTGTGTAGACAATGCCTCCTGCCTGAGTTTATGGTTCCATCAATATTATAATATAACAGGTATCACCAATTCCAGGGGTGTCAGGGAGATTCAATTATTCTTGGCCCATTTGATATCAATAAATATTCCATTGGTGCCACTAGTATCTAGGAGTGCTTGGACATCTGTTTTTGTGGTTTTTGTAATTATGTTGATTTTTAGGAGAAGTTCATGAAGTGGCTTTAGAGAGCACACTTTTTGCTCATTTAGGTTTGAGGTGGAACTATTTTTATTTTTTGTACAAACAGAATTAAGTATTACTTCCCGGTGACTATGCTCTTTCAAGAATGCTGTTTTGATTATGTCATCTGGTAGGCTACCACATCAAGATGACAGAGATAAGGAGAAACTACTAT
>JBBPLL010000605.1:0-17306 GCA_038089755.1 Leccinellum rugosiceps | reverse complement strand
ATGGATTGCCTTCCAGAAGATAGATCACGGTGCGAGTCGATCAATGATAGTATCGGTCTACTGAAATTAGTCATCGGGATCCGACCAAATCGCTCCTATGGGCGCATCATTGCTCGGCTGGAGAGCACACAGCCAGTTTGTCACCTCTTTGTCATTTCCCGGGCATCATAGACGAGTGGGAAGGCGCCAGCTCTGCCACAAACGCCAGGTTAGCCACGAAACAATTGTGTACCTGCAAAAAATGGTCACTCGCGGATGTTGTCACTTGACGATGCCAATGACAACCGTCGAATGCCAGCGAGTATATCAAGGGTCCTTCCAAAACGGCAAGAGGGTGCATCACAGGTTTTTTCTTGTTCTTTCTATTTTTTGACAGACATTCTTGTGGCGGTGAGACATGCCGGCTCTCTATGACCTTACCACACTAGTACTCAAATTTGCGGAATCGAGGGACACGTGAACTTTTGGTGTCGGGAAATTTCGTCATTGGTCTCCCTTTTTGCTTCTACGGTGCGTGCTAATGAAATTGGTGATCTTCGCTGACCTTTACGTGTGATTCCGAGTGAGGGAGCCGAATGCAGGACACACTCTGTTGTAGCTGGCATGGCCGTGGCGCCGTGCGTCGAACGACCGCGAGGTTTCAGTACATGCGTACTGACATGGACAGTCTAGTAGGATTGAATACGCGACGAACGCCACTTGATCGTGATGCGTCAATAATCAGGTACCTGATAGCCCTATCAATAATAAGCAACTGTTGGGGTTTGCTTGATCATATCAGGGAATGTAAGTACAACGCTCGCGGGTACGACACCTTCCCGAGCTCTATGCAACCTACGTACTAGCAACGACAGTTTGACACATGTCTGGGTCGAATTTGCTGGTACGATGGTTGTACGATTAGATATCCCCACCGCGTCAACTGTCTAAAGATGCGTCTGATAAACTCATCGATACCTTGGGGTTTTTCGACGACCTTCCCGAATCGGGTTACTCCGCAAAATTACCCAGCATCAGCGTCGAGCACAGGCTGGATGGGAATGCATCACTAGTCAAATCACGTCCGAGTGATGAATCCAGCCGTTGGGTTCCCGCTGCCACAAAAAAAAGACATGAGGTAAGTACAACCACTATCGAACAAGGTTGCACCGCGTAATTGCATATACAATTGGACACAGGCTGGATGGGAACCTTCGAGTATTGCTGTGCTGTACCACACGATCGTACCCTCTTCCAGCGCCCTGAGCGCTATGAACGATAAATTACGCGTACCTTGCAGCCATATTTCAAATTTCGATGGTACCCTGAAATGATGCGGCTTTGGATGCAGAGCCCAAGGCCAAAGCAAGCCAACGGCGATCGTAGGCCGATCGAGCCGGAGTTACCTGTGGGAGTGGATGCGGTGTCAGCGGTCGCTCAGATCAACGCAATGAATGGGGCCACATAGTGGTGTCACGGGGCGAACTGCTTTCAGGCCCGCACATGTGTGGGGAGGACGGGGGTGCATAACACAACGATAGCAGGCTGTCATTCCGAGTGAAGTTCCGTTAGTATTCAAATAGATTGACTTGACGTGGTAGGCCATTCTAGTGCTATCTCTGGGGACGCCGCATCACAATTCAGTGAGTTGCCGGAAACTAGATTCTTCGGCGGAGGCCCTTCCGTAGACCGAATTTTTAGAGTGCCAGGAATGGCCCGGGGGCTTGAAAGGAAACTCATACCATATATAGGCTTAACTTTCTGGCGAATTCCAATCTTTTGCCTGGAATATATGAAAACCCGGGAAAAGGTCGCCCATTCAATTCTTAGGCCCGGATAATTCATTAGTTTCCAGTGACATCCAGTCGAACGTAAGTATGGCAAGCCAAGATCAGGATCTTCCACTCGGTTTTTAGCTGGACAAGACAGATATATCCATGGGAGTCCGCGTAGGAGATTTCCGACGGAAGGAATTTTTGAAGAGACGGGATTGGTTGATCTGGCTGTCGTTAACATCATTGAAATATTGATCCAACTTCTTGGCTCAAAAATATTCTTCCCCCATATGAACGCATCCGAGGTTCCCCGCGCATATCTCGCTTTCTAATCTGTCCCTCCTTTCTCTCCCTCAATACATACGATGGTTGCTACACCGATAAAACCCCAGGTAAGTCGAGCTCGTCATTTGCCAACATCGTTAGTACTCATGACATCGCAGTGGCTTTCTGTACGGATTTTCCACATTGTGAGATGTGTCTCGACGCATTAACATCTGCCTCAGGCTCGCGAAGATGGGGGCGTCAACGGAAACGGAAACGACAGTCAGTGGGGAACCATTCAAATAGTTACACCGGCCATCGTGGGCGGCACTTTGATCCTTGTTTTTGTGGCCTACATCATCTGGAAACGACGACCGGGACGTGAACGCGCTTATGACTATCGCCCAGTTCATTCTGGCTGGGCCACCAAGATAGAGCGTATGTTCTCCCCTCGGCCCAGGCGACACCGAGTCCACCACTCGAGCATGCCCACCACGTTGGACGACACTATGCGTTTGTCTGGGTTCGTGCCCGATTTTCGCAGAACGCGCCCGCTTCGATCTGGTTCCACTGACTCACAGGCACCGTTAACGTCGACGAGCTATGTTCTTGATTACCCTTCCTTTGAAAGGCACCCAGATTCGCCTCCGCCGTGTTCTAAAAGACGCGGGTTCCGCTGGTGGTGGCTTTTTGGGTCACGACCCCGGCAGGTCAAGTCTGCAGAGCCTGGTATGCGGTGGCGCATAGACGGCCCAGACGGGGCTAGCAGTCACGGCCACGGAGACGCCCGACCTCTTGAAGCTTTGGAAGCCGCGTGTGAGGACCAAGATGAGGAGGATAGCGTTATTCAGATAGGGGAAAACTTGCCCAGTACCGCGTCGACTCCTATGACGCAGCACTTTCCTGAGCAGGCACGAGTCATTCGTGGTATGTCACCTGTACCTGAACACTTTGGTTCCTCCGGCGCTCGCACACCTCTGTCGGCAGCGGGTGTCCCACGGAGCAATACCGCCACGCCCGTAAGTCCTTCATGAATGCATGTCCATATGTCAGAGTGTAATGTTTATCAAACAGGCATCACAGAGGCAACGTGATTTACCCCCAAGTTACGACGCCTCACGTAGCCATACACAATACCCATCTGCGGAGGATGTGACGCGTTCCCCACGGTCCGACCCGCGCATGGTTATTCTACCACCCGTGCGCATGGCTAGGAACTCGTCACCCCGCGCGCTCCACGGGCGCGAGCTCTCTTCTGATAGCGTCCTGGCCGCCCAACAGCCGATGGTCGTTACCTCCATCTACTAAGAGGCTAACGCGCCACATGTTTCATGTCCACTGGGCGCCCTGAACCGCCGATTCAAGTCCCAAAAAGTCCCAAACTAATCTTCCTACTAGACAATATCTTGGGCATACTAATACGATCCCCTTTCGCTTTTCATTCTTTTTACCGCTATTGTTGTCGCATCACATTTTATTGCATTGTTGTTGTTGTTGTTGCCGTTGCCATGCTATTTTCCTGCGTGGCATTTATGGCATTACTTACCTTCGTATTTCTATCTTCCGTTGCTGTCGGATGTATACCTTATATCTCGTCTCATCTTGTCTCACCACAGGACCCGCACCTGGCGCGAACAACCCTCCTTGCCTCTACCATTGCCGCAATGACATCATCATCTCGGTGATGATCGATCATTCAAAGTTCTCGTGTGCGTGTGCGCTACTATCGCTTGCTGCTGTGAACCATCTGAGTCAAAGATCAATCGATCACCTACTTTGCCACCATCACGACTCAATTAACAGTGGCACTACACTATATTTGCGTCCCCAAAGCATTTTATTCTTGTGCATGTTCAATGTATTCCCCACCTGTCCAGGAAACCACCTTCCGGGTATCGAATGGTGGCCGGCGACGGTGGTTCGGGTTCCATTACAAACTTTGGTTTCACATTGCTCACATGCTCTCCAGAGTTCAAATATCCGATCGCAAACGCCTGGAATCTTCTTACATTCGACTTCTAGATTTCCGCGTTGTATAGTGACCGAGATGACCACTTGACCAGATAATCGGATGAACAGATAAGCAGCTGCTGACATGATGACTAGGTGACTAGATGACCACCGTGCCCAACCAGGTAAGAGCCGCTAATCGAGTTGACGTTTCTGGCCCGAGGACGAATATGATACCCATGATGGTACCTACTTACTGTACGTATGCCTGGACCGTCTTGACGTTGTCCGAATGATGAACGTGTGGCAGCATGGTGTACCACCGCAAGTACTGCCGCATTTCCCCCGCCCCCCCCCCCCTTTTCCTCCAAGGATAAACTTGTTACTTGAAGTAAGCCGAGGCTCCACAGATCCTCACGTGGATGTCATCGATCGCGGTAAACGCGGGTAGTCCGTAACAAGTAAGGTAGGTCAAGGTAGTTGTGCCAGTGGCGTCAAATTTCCGCCGACAGACCTCGCAAACAAAAATACAATAAGATGGGAATCCGATGTTTGAGACTGGCCCTGCTAAACGCTCGGAGTCGTGAATGGCATGCAATCATTACTGTAGCCTGAAATATTGATGTTATATTTTTGATCAAGTTTGATTGGTTTCTATGACACAACCATCGTAGCCAAGGTATGAACACGAGCGTCAATACCAAAAGGTAGTAGGTCAGTAGCGAGGGAGAACGTAAAGCAGTGGTATCGTGAACTGGTTAGAAAAGCAAGAGACCGAACTGAATCCAAAACGTCCAGAGCGCCGAGAAGTCCATCGATCTTCTATTTACAGACAATGGCCATAGGTAATCCAGAGGGGCATCTTTCTTTTTTCTCCCATTCCATTCCATTCTTTCCTTATCTTATCCTTCCACCGATCTCCCGCGTGACAAAGTGCCAAATGTAGTGCGACCATCCTTCAAGGACGCCGGCGCCGGTCAAGATATGCAGACAATCGCTGGGGGCATGCTAGAATGGAAGTATAAGAAGATACGTGGAGATTGAAGGGGTCAGATGACAAACCGCATCGGGCCGAAGACGTGCAGGACGATCTATGGCCAAGTAAAAAATATCGGGGAATTCAGATGTCGCGAGAAGCTCCTGTTTCCCATCACAAGACAGTCAGTAATGAACGTGAACATGACGCGCGCTCGCATTGCCAAAGGTGACGACAGCACTCACCTCAAAGATTGCATTGAAGTCCTGGATCCATGGCCAGTTGTACCATCGCCAGTTGTACGGCGCAATCTCTGACCACGGCTCGCGGAAATCATGACAGTCTTCGTGACCAGGCAAGTAGGCTCTCACGACAACTTGTTTCGGTCGCGTGCCGCCGTTACGCCGGTAATCATCAATCGCGCCTTGGACTTGCTCCGCCCATGATCGCATGGCAATCTTGAAGAATGCCTTGACGCCCTCAATCCCATACCCCGCGTCTTCGCTGACTTCTTCGTCACGGAATGCGCTCATCAACGTGGTCGTCCAATGCCCGGCCGTGCTCACGACCAAGGTACCAAAGTTTCCTTCTGGAGGCGAAGCCAAGAAGATGGGCATGTACTCCGAAGGCGATAATGACCACGTCTGTTCTTCGCTGAAAAGAGATTTTGTGGTACCATTGGTGGAAGTGGGATCATCGTCCTCTATCTCCGCATCGACATAGGTATCTTCGTATAGTGTCTGGAGATCGTCCTGGGTAAGTAGGAGGTCTACGCGGCGGAAAGTAACGAGGGGAGTGGTTTCGATGGAGAAATCAGCTGGAAAGTCGAGCTCGAGTAACAGAGGGGATGTGGGCGAGAGGTACAGTCTCTGTGGCCATGCCCTGTCGAAAAACGGGTTTTCGGTGTAATTCGGCGTCGCAAGAACGTGTGGGTATAGAAGACATGACAGCGAAAAGAAGTGGTTTTCGGTTATGGAATCTAGTTATCCGGTCGTGTCAAGACGAGGTGTGCGAACAATAGCAAAAAGAAGGGAAAAACGCACCACCCAGCAACAACCAACCACCCTTTTCAACCATATCTTTAACCATGACTGTAGGGTTGCGCGGCCGAACATCACATTGCGACGACGGCTGCCACTTATAGGAGGATACGGCGGGGAATCTCCCCCATTGCTCAGAGTTGTCCGTCCCCAAGTGCCAATAGTATTCCCGGTCTGCTGCACATCCCTCGAACCCCGCAAAGACGAGCGCTTGATCCCGGTCCGTAAGCTCAGGCAGGTCCGCGTTCGGGCTGTACACCCAATTCCCCGAGGACCATGCTTCCGGGGAGCACGTACTTCGGTTACGTCCCTCAAAGATAGAGGCCCAGCTGGGTCGGAACGAAAACCCGGGCGACGACGAAAATGTATAGACGACGATCGCCAAAGCGATGAGTGTGCCCAAGGCGATCACTCTCGTCGAGAAATAACGTCGTCTTAGGGTGAAAAACGGACCCGCAGTCAAGTTGAGTGTCATGCGTGCCTCGAGTGAAGAAAGGAACTAAGAACGAGTAAGGAGAGTGGCGACTCTGGGAACCGACTCCATGGCTTGGCTGCGGAACATTTGACCCGAATAACTCGGCGGGCATAGAAAAAAAATGCCAAATTTGTCACAAATGTTTCCAAGTGCCCGGAGATTGAGTTGCCCAGAGTCTCTTCAAGGGGCTGCTTGGAGCGCACTTGTACTCCAGAGCCCATTGCGGGGAACCTCTGTTACTTGTGTGTTCTGTGGTCATTAATTGTGCACCCTAGTCTAATCACCAGGTAATGCTACTGAAGTGGTACATCTCGATTCTTAGTGGTAGTACTGGCTGATCGTGCTTTTGGAGTCCAACCAACTCTCCTTTAGCGGGATGACGGACCTGTTGAAGGTGGCGCTGCAAGAACCAAGAAAGAAAGGGAGGAAAAATATGATCTGACCCTGGTTCGAACAGGAGACCTTCTGTGTGTTAGACAGATGCGATAACCAACTACGCCATCAGACCGTACTGGCTCACAGGGCGGAATATCCAACAACACGTGCACGGCAAATCAAACGAGCACGAGGCCGAGGTTCTTCTTACCTTCGAGCGCGCACCCGTTATTATCTCAGCCTCACCATGAGTCGAGTGACCTCGACTCCGAGACCCTCCGAGTCGCAGGTCCCGGCGTTACCAGCAGATGTTGTCTCGGCAATCACTATCCTTCACCAGTTTGTTACTTCGGCACAACAACTACCGCCACAGGTCATAGTGACTTGCAGAAACGAGAGACGTGCATTCGGTAGGGCCGCACTTCAGGCAATGAGTCATCGCGTGAGTACTCCAATATCCTGGGTAAATTATACTGATGGCCGAGTCCAACATAGAAAGCAATAGATATGTTTATTCAACGCTTCGCCACCAAAGATGACTGGTGGATATCGGAATTTAGGTACAAACCCGAGGTCTCAATTTACGCTCGCTTTTACCGACTACATGGAGAGGAGGACGATGGAATGGTCTTGCTCGATGAAAAGGGCTGGCCAGAATTAGTAGGGAACGCAGTCAAACTGACTGTCGTATTTACCTCGCTCAAGTTTAGCGTCACAGCGTGAGTAGCGGAGCCGCATCCGGGAGTTTTGCAGACCTTGCCGGACTGCGGATGCTCACGCTTCGTTTGCAGGCAAACATCCGCAGTTTGATACTGATCTCGCCACACCTTGGAAAGTGGCTGGCTCACATCGTTCGTGGATTCTGGTTGATCCCAGCGATCGAGAGCGTTCGTCGGGTCCGAGACCAAATATAGTGTTGGCGGGGAAATGCTTGAAACATCATCTGGACTGCTTGTTGATCAGGATGGTAAAACGTGTGTAGCAAGCGCTAGAAATAGACTGCCGTTCTGGCTGCGGAGGCATCGCATTGCTTGTCGGAGTCTGAAACCAGTCAGTCCCGTCCAGCACCGAATATTCTACTCCTAGCATCCTACCATCACATCCCTCTCTTGTATATCCTTCTGATCTCGTATACTTCACAAAGACAAACTAGCAACTAGCACGGACGCTCAGCAGCATGCGTCTTTCTATCTTATCCACTTTCCTAACCGTGGCGAGTGTCGGTAAGGCGCTATTCTCCTAGCACACGCTTCTGGTGCTCACTCGACCATTTGCTTTATCCACAGTCAGCCTCGTTTCTGCAGAGCCGATCCGTGTCATCGAGAATCCCACCAATGCCAACATTCGCTTTGGCCACGCTTTGGCGAACGCCAACGTCAACGGGAACGATGACAACGTTGCCCGCATCGTCCGTCCCGCAGTTATCATGAGCCCCATTCCCCAAGGAAAGAACGAAGGCATCTCTCGCCACTTCTGCGGAGCCTCGCTGCGCGAGAAAGCTCTCCGTTTGACAAACGCGTTCCGCCACGCTCTGGGCATGCCACTCGTCGAGACACCAAACGTCCACATCCTCCCTGTAGGTTACCCCAACCACAACGTCATGCTTCACTCGCAGGAAGAAGAAGGCGATGATGGTAAACACGGGAAGCACCGGGGCCACAAACATCAAGATCATGGAGACGATGAGCACCACGAACATCACCATCACGGTCACCATCACCATCACGGGGAGCGCCACAAGAGCTTCCTGAGGCGTATCCACCGAGCCATCAAATCGCTTGGCCCCTGGGAAGGTCGTGCAGTGGCATTTGTTCTTGGTGAGTAAAGACCTGTCATCCTTTTTCTCCTCCGATTTTCATTCTGCGATTAGGCTGTGGTATCGGTGTTCTTTTGAGGATGTTTTGGGTCCTGTCTGTCCTTGCTTACCGCACCATCCGCGGTGAGCGTGGTGAAGAAACCCTTGATCGCGAATACATTGTGTACGAACAAGTTCCCGAGGCCCTTTTTGTCCCTCCCCCCGAATACGTTGACGAGAAGGTCAGGGTGGAGGCAAACAAAGATGTTGAGGAACGCAAGTAGGAACATCCCATCTCATTCGGCGCATCTTGATATGCCATTATCGTGTGGCAGATGCCCATCAATTCCATCCTTCTCCTAGCTACTTGTTTGTTATTGTATGTTCTCCGTTTCCGATTGATTTCTGTGCCTGTCTCAGAGGCGTTGGCCGGTTGCATCTTCAGACGCCACATTTCAGTCCATCATTCTCGTTTCAGCATCTTGTGTTTTGTGACCTGCACTCTCGTTAAGTATAGTTGAAGCTGCTCTGATTTTACCGTATCCTGGTTCAATTTGCTCGCATAGGTACTAAAAAAATACGTTGCAATTGATTGTTCGGATCAAAATGATGCATGCGGGCCAGTGGTCTGACAGTATCATAGGCTTAGAATTGCCACTGGTCAGCAATTTGGGAAGGGCCAAGCGAAGAACTCTATTTTTTTTTTTTGGTTCGAACCCAAGAGTTTTGACTTCCCGGAGGGGAAGGCTCGAACAAGAGCGTTTTGGTTTTCGATTCGGTTGCTGGTTTCGCATTGTGCGCAGATCGGCGTTCCGAAGCTCAGAGCTTAGTCATCACTAGGTTTCGATCGTGGCAGTGTCAGAAGGTTCAACCCACGACGAGTAAGTTCATCGTCTACTTTGCGGTGAGTCATTGATTCCAAGTATCGCACTTGGGCTCTACATATTCTGGTGAGAAACCTCACCAGGTATCAGATGTGACTTCATCACCGCTGCCAGTGGCGAAGTTGGTGGTTTACTTTAGGTAAGCAAGTACATACTTCATCACATTATGCCTTCAAGTTCGTGTTAGTGTCGTCCCGGCCGACACACTCAACACGAAGCGAACCCACTGTTACTGTTGGGCCTTGGCTCTAGCTGGATTTTTTTTTCAGTTTCCGATGATCGCATTAATAGGCGCTCAGACATAAAAACACTCGTTCGAGCAGAATCATCGATTGTATACGAGCTGGAGCTAGCGACTGGATAGAAGACGGCCACAGGACAATTTTCAACATGCAGCCAAATCAAAGGTTGAAAAATGCACAAACCTGAGACATGACTAAATAACAAACCAGTGGAACCCTGTTACGGAACTGCAAGATCCCTTCGGTTAGCGTTCCAAGTCATCCTTGCCTGCTATGTAAACTGCCCAACTTATTCGTTCCCTCACTTGATGGGAGGTGGCGGCCCGCAGCTGCAGAAGAGTGGTGATTGTTTCACGAGCCTTGAAAGAACTCTGAATCCAAAACGGGGTTGATTACCCTCAGGCTGTCCGGCCTCCCCTCGGGAAATAGTTAGGCCGCGTCCTAGGTGCTTGGACCCCACCTTCCCCGATTGGGAACGGGTTTCACGGTCGGATAACTTAAAGCCCAGCAGTCGAGTCACTCAGTATGTCAACGGGGATCATTTCATTCTTCATCACTGTGCTCTAACTGGTGTAAATCTGTTCATCCACCTCGCTTTCTACGGCGGCACATCTAGTATTTAAGTTTTCGAGAAGTGCAAGAACATGATGAATGAATCCAGCACTCCACGAGAGCCATGCCTGGATGAGAATACCAACGAGTATAGTGGAGTCCCCGAGCTAGTCTATGGTTATGGTCTCCTCAGATTGATCTAGAACTCATAGAAGAGTCTGATGCTTGGGGGGCTGGCTTGCAGCCATACTCTCCTAAAGTCCAGAAGATTGTGGATCAATCAAATTATTGTAGGTGATTCCTCTGTTATCATTTTACCTGTCTACATACTCATCTAGTTTGACAGCTCACCTTACTTATCCAGCAAACCCAACCTTAGGCAGAGGTAAGTCGCTTACATGCTGATCGGGTTATTTGCTTAGCCGTTTTCAGAGCATCGGAGAGCAGCATGCGATCACATGTATTTTTTGTTCGCGGTTGACGACTATTTAGATAGTTTCCGAGTCACTCCCTCTGATGCTCAAAAGGGGATGATTCTTGATGCTTTCCGGAATCCTCATACACCACGTCCAAAAGAAGAGTCGATCTTCGTAGAAATGGCCCATCAGTAAGTGTTCCATTTCTTTCCTTGGGAGTTTTCTCACCTAACTGTAGATTTTGGGTAAAGAACATGCAGAACGTCACAGAAGTCACACTGAAGAGATTCCTCCGGTACATGGATGACTATATGCAGAGTGTCGCCGAGGAGAACATTAACAAAGAGCAACGTCGCATCCTTGATCTTAAAGGCTGCGACGTGTTGTCATAGTGCCATTCATTTCTATGAACGAGCTGGGATCTGACATCACAGACAGACGAAGTGATGTCACTCGCCGCCATTCAGATAATGGTACAGGGGTCCCCGAAACGATTCGCTTGTTGTAATGCCAGTAGAGCTGAGAGCATATTACATACTAGTATGCTGACATGACCACATTTCTAAGGACATGGTTTCCTACAATGTCGAGCAAATACGAGGAGACGATCTCCACAACATCATAACGCGCGTGATGAATGAGTGCCATACATATTGTCAGACGTGAATGGGGCTAATGATTGTATGGGTTGAAGACCATATCTAAGGGCTTGGAGAAAGAGGCTGAGGTGTACGGATACGTGTAGTTTTCGACCAGAATTCCGTATGTGAAAGAGAGAGAGGATGGGGGGGGGACGATCGTAATTATATGGCATGGATGATTATACAGTGAATGACAACATACAAAAAAGAATCGTTGATCGTTGATAGAGACGTACCAGCTTCGCTTCCATTTCCCATTGGTCGGTCGATGCTTGTAGGACATACTACATCATCAGTAGGAACCACAGCTACCTAGCTGACTCGTCAACTAAGCGGTAGACCATCTATTCAACCATGTGGCCTTCAAGTAGACATTTAGGCATTGCATTAGTTAGTATTACATTCGACGGCATGGTAGGAACACATCATACGCCACGTACCCGAGCTCGCCGAGTCCGCTATCGTTTCAGTCTGACACACCGCCATGCCTTGACAATCCGGCGGCGGCGACGGATGCGTAGGTTGTGATACGATGCAGGGCGCGTTCAGCTGCGCGCGATAAGATTGGACGATTGATTGTAATCTGTGTGAGGGCCTTACTTATCGACGATAAGTCCACACTGTGACCATCAATACTCGTGATGGTACCTTTCGCTTCTCAGCAACCAAGGTTGATTCTTTCTGCCAGTGCGTGCGATCTTCATCTGTTCCATGGATCTGCATCGCTCACGTTGCCAGTTTGGTCTTGCAATGTAGACGTCTTGAACCGATAAAGATGACGCTCCCGACTGTATAGATACATGTTCAGACATAATTCATGATAAATATAAAAACTTGCCTTGAGTTTCACAACATGGACCGACCATATCACTATATACTATATACAAACTGGTGGATTTTATAATGGATCATAGGCATCGTAAAAAAACTTGTTGACCCCGCTACCTCACTTATTCTCCTGCATTCGGCTTACCATTTAGCAACCTGAACAGCTATCACGTTATTGCTTGATATCTCCCTTGATCGTATTCCCGATCATTTTCATGGTTCTCTCTGTATCGGTGATGTACCACGATGGGTTAGCAGGACAGATGAGTAATCTGAGGTGAAACCCACTAGATCATCTAGGGTATCTACTGGTAGGCTGTGGACTAGAGGACGCTGACATGAACTGCCCATTCTCCTTTGACATGTCATCAAGTGGCTGAGCGTTCACCTGCATGTTATAAGTAGATCCAATGGTCTGATGGTGGCGACAATTGACTGGTCCACCTTGGCTGCTAATCGTGTCAGACCCTGCATCAAAGTGGTTCAGACTTCTACCATGGGGATACACATCCTTGACGTCTGTCTCGCCAGTTTGGTGGTATGGCTGGTCGGACGTCTTGCTTCGAGAAGGAGAGAGCCGTTCCCGCCTGGGCCGCCTGGATGGCCTGTCATCGGAAACCTCCTCGATTTTCCGACCTATGCGCCGTACAAGACCTTTGGGGCTATGAGCCAAAAATATGGTGAGTGGCGAAAGATGCTTCACACACGGCGAATATACATACAGGATGTCCTTCGCTCATTCCACCAGGGCCCATCGTGTCCCTCAGCGCGATGGGCAAGCGATACGTTATTCTCAACTCTCTCCAGACGGCGATCGACCTGCTCGAGAAGAAGAGCGCGATCACGTCCAACAGGCCTCGTTTCACGATGGGCGGTGATCTCGTAGGCTGGGACAACTCGACGATTTTTTTGCAAAACGGTGATAGGTATAGAAAACATCGCAGATTCTATCACAAGCAGATCGGCACCAAGAGCAACCTTGAGGAATTTTACCCTGCGGAGGAGGAGGAAGCCAAGCGATACATACGCAACATACTGAAGAAACCCGAGAATCTCGTCGCGCATAGTCGCAGGTGCGGTGACTGCCTCTGTAGCGAAATTATGATGTGACATTTTCATTTTTGGGGAGCAGAACAGCCGGGGCTGTGATCTTGAAGATCTCGCACGGTTATAGCGTCCGGGAGGATGACGACCCGCTTGTGGAGATGGCCAACAAAGCCATGCACATTTTCGCCGTGGTCACGACGCCGGGACGCTTTTTGGTCGACCAGCTTCCGATATGTACGTCGCCCCATGTCTCCGATGTCCCGTGTCTGGAAGGGTTTGGCCAGTGCGTTACATGCCCGAGTGGTTTCCAGGATGTGATTTCCAGAAACTTGCCAAACGATGGAGGAAATTGGTGACAGAAACTGCTGATACACCGCACGCGTTTGTGTTGAAGCATCTGGTATGGCTCTGTTCGAATTTGTGATGCTTTTCTGACATCAACATAGGCAAAGGGGGAAGCGGCCCCATCGTTCACGTCGCGCCTTCTTCAGGAGGGTGTCACCCCCGAGGACGAGGAAATATTGAAGTGGGCTTCTTTCTCTATGTACTTGGGTAGGGTTTCCAGGTAAATCTTTCGGAGAGGATGATTGACATTTTACGCTTTGTCAGGTGGATCTGACACGACGCCGTCTTCATTATCTGGGTTCTTTCTTGCCATGACGATATTCCCCGAGGTTTTCAAAAAAGCCCAGGAAGAAGTGGATGACATCGTCGGACACGATAGGCTTCCGGTCGTCGAGGATCGTGATTCGCTACCATATGTGAACGCGGTCTGCACGGAGCTCCTTAGGTGGCATGTGGTGGTTCCATTGGGTGCGTAACCTAATGGGCGCATATTTGCATGTCTGGCATCTGACAGAGTGTACATGGAACTAGCAATGCATGTCACGACACAGGATGGCGTCTACAATGGGTACTTTATCCCCAAGGGGACATGTCTGCTCGGAAACGTCTGGTCTGTGATCAGCTAACAGTGATCACATTGCTCGAGACTCAACATGCAGTACAGGTTCATTTTGTCCGACAGAGAGATCTATCCCAGCCCAGACGTGTTCGATCCGGAGAGGTTCCTCGGTGAGAATCAACAGCTAGACCCGCGCGAGGCGTGTTTCGGGTGGGGAAGGCGGTCGTGTCCGGGCGTGCACCTGGCAGAGTCGTCCATCTTCATCGCCGTCGCGACGGCGCTGGCCACGTTGGATGTCTCGAGGTGCGTCGAGAACGGCGTGCAGCGAGTGCCGAAATATGACGTCCAGGAGGGAATCGTACGGTGCGAAAAGTTGTTTCACCTTGTGCGTGGGTTTGCTGATAGACATTCGTCCAGACACATCAAGCCGTTCGAGTGCAAGATCGTAGCGCGAACAAAGAAGGCGGAAGACCTCCTTGCCGATTAGAGTCGAATGTGTTGACGGATCGATTTTATGTTTGTTATATGAGTACATAGATGCCTTACTTGGTGTATATTTATTTCCGGTTGCGTCAACGAAAAATGCCGTATGTTTGATACATGAAACAGAGGAACGGGGCTGTGGCGGAGACGACAGTGACTAACGGCACCCTCCGTACCTTCCAATTATGGCTGTGGTGCACTTGGGGGCGCTTATCTCGACAACGCGATTTCCTGTCCATATCCATATCTATACCGCTCCTTTCGCTAGGCATTTTGATGCCTCAAGGAAACAGGAACAATAGGAAGAATAACTACCACCATCGCGGCCGTGGTGGTGGGCGTGGACACATGGGTCCCGGTCGTGGTCACGGCCGAGGAGGGCCGCGAGACGACATTTCCACCAGCACCACTGGCGTCGTGCCAGCGACGCAGCCCCAGCCCCGCTTCCGCTATGCTCATACAAACGC
This sequence comes from Leccinellum rugosiceps, assembly GCA_038089755.1. Classification (NCBI taxonomy): domain Eukaryota; kingdom Fungi; phylum Basidiomycota; class Agaricomycetes; order Boletales; family Boletaceae; genus Leccinellum; species Leccinellum rugosiceps. The sequence goes on along the minus strand of JBBPLL010000605.1, from coordinate 2,213 downwards.
AGACACCGACGTGGTGATACAACAGTGGGCAGAACCGATGGACACGAGCGGTAACTTTGGCAATGGCAATGGGAACGGGAATCGAAAACGTGGGTCTCGGTGGAGCGGTCACGGTACTCCCAAGTCGAGATCGGGCACTGGGACCCCTTCGAGGGGAGCTGGGACTCCCCAGCGGGGCAATGTGACGCCGAGATGGGGAGGTGGAAGGTCGGGGCCGGGACAAGGCAGGGGCGGAGGCGGAGGCAGGGGCGGAGGCAGGGACAGAGGTAGGGGTGCTGGCAGCAGAGGTACAGGAACGCCAGACATCATCCTCATCGGTTCCGCCCGCCGCCCTTATCCTCGTCCCGGAGTCGGCCGTGGCAAGGCTACTAGTGCCAACTTTCTGAACACCTCCCGGCGCCTCGGCAAAGATGCCCCGCTCTCCGAACTGCTCAACGCCGAGCGTCCCCTTCTGCGCCCCGTGCGGTTCGTGCGGCCGACGCTGACCTCATCATACTTGTTCCAGCAACCGGAGGAGGTGCTGGAGCCTGCGTCGCACGTCGCAGGTGAGTGGTGCCTCCGTACTTTGTTGGTACGCGATGGCTGATCCGTATATCTGCTGCATGATGGACAGACATCAATACGAGGGAAGAGTCCCACATCCCTACCGCCGACCGCGTCGCTCAGCTGTTCCATAACATATCTGATCCAGACTCTGAATCGGACGACGACGATGGCAGCCTGGTAGAAGTCGACTTTGCAGACCTGGCTCGGGTCCGCGCAGAGGTCGACGCCATTACGTATGGCCAGGAAACCACGACGAACCAGCAAACTCAAGCCCGTCGAGACCGAGAGGACATCGAAGAGATCGACTTCGCAGATTTGGCTTCGATCCGTGCCGAGGTCGACGCTGCGATACCACCAGCAGTAGCAGCTCCTCGAGACGTCGATCCCGTCCCCGAGGAAACGTTCACAGGCATATATAACCACGTCAAAGAGGTTGCGCAAGCTCCGAGCAGCATGGACGTGGACGTCATCGTGGACAACCAGCCGGATAACTTGGAACAAATGGTATTGCCATCCGCATCCGGGTCATTCGAATCCAGACCATCTATCGACATCTCAAACACCACATCTATTCACAAATCTCGTACACAAGACTTAGATACGATCCTGGTCGAGGAAGGAACGCTCCCTTCGACCGGCGTGCCGCACACGCAATTTGAGCCACTATCAGAACCACGACCTGAATCCACCACCGCACCTACTGGCACGGATGACAGTAAAGACCCTCCCCCGCTATTTTTCGTCGACACCAAGCCCACGCGTCCGTTCAAGACCCGTTCCGCGAGCGACGTCATCCTCATCGACCGAGCGGGCCACGGCGATACCCTTGGAGACCAATATGACGACGAAGAACGCATAGTCTACGTCGCCCCTCACCCACGCTCGGATCGCGCCTCGCCCATACCTGCCGTCCCGCGCGTGAAGCTGCCCAAGACGTCGATGCTGACGGGCACACCCATCATCGCAGGCGAGGACCAGGGAGAGTACAAAGGGGAGGATGAGACGGACGCCATGCCGGATCACGACGCTGTGCGACCAGGTCTGCAGGAGGGTGATGGTGATGAAACGAATCGTGGTCCAACCGCCTCCACTTCCATCGCCCCTGCATCCCGTTCGTCGCGCAAGACAGAGGTGCGGCCTCAACAAGGGGGACAGCGCCAGCGCCAGACGAAGCAAAGTCGGTCGAGGTTCGAGGCACTCGGGGCGATGGTCTCAGAGGCGAGGATGAGGGAGGCAGATGCGAAAGAGAGGCGGCATTCTCTGTGGGAGACCAGACGCAAGGGAGATTCGGATCTGGATTGGGGTAGTGAAGACGAAGACGCGCAGGAGCAGGAGCGCGGCGCAGATGTGGAAGAGGGAGACGACGGGATGGACGTGGTGTCGAATGGTTTCGGAGAAATGACGCTCGACCCTGATTTAGACTTGGACGTGAACGCGATGCAGGGGTTCATGCAGAGCATGAGTGCGGATGGGTCCCGGTTCGTGACCACGGACGATCTCGAGGACGAGGCGCGGATGCGACAAGAAGACGAGGAAGGCCAGGGTGGACCAAACGGGAGCTCCGATTCCGAGATTGGTGACAACGATGAAGAGGAGGACGAAGATGTGAAAATGCGCGTGGGTGCCCGGGTGAGCACGTGTCGAGTCTGTGTGGACGCTGTGTCCCC
>JBBPLL010000604.1:0-17329 GCA_038089755.1 Leccinellum rugosiceps | reverse complement strand
CTCGTCCAAGTGAGGATCCGGCTTACAATCTGTAGGCGAAATAGTGCAAAGCAAGACTTACGGCTCCAATTGAGGAGATTCGATGATACGATTGAGTTTATACAGCAAGTTCGACTTTTTTTCCAGTTTCTATACGAAGATAAATGAGAATTGCAGAACGAGACTAGCGCGAACTCACGTTGAGCGCTGTAAGTATTTTTGGAAGGTAAGCTTAGCAGGCGGCGGCGGAATTTATTACTGAAAAGAAAAACACCTTGTCGTGACAATATGATCTATTAGGGACTTGACCCGACTTATTCAGACAGTCCTCATGGACACGATGGGTCATTTCCCAACAACATCTACTTTCCAGCATTGTTCAAATCTGGTTTTTATCGCATTCCATGTCTTAGAGTTCTGCGATCAAAGACCGGCGCCCTCCGTTAGCAACTCCCTGTTCGGATCGCAGGTAAGAATATCATGGGCGCGTGCTAACTTTAAGTAATCGTGCACGAAACAGATGGGCGCTCAGAGTCAGCAGCGGTGACGGATTGCTATAGTTCAATCCAATATAAATTCAAACGTATCATGGATATTCCCCTCGTAGGTATTTCTTTGCACACTCCCCCTGCGGCACCACCATATACATCTGACATCTAGCATACACTCTCGTCGCTCGATGGTTACCCCCCCTTTGCCGCTCCACCTTTGCACCTCGGGTGTGGCCGGTCTCATTGGTGGAGACGAGGCCGTGTTAGCCTTGGCCGCTGTCCATGTCTACGAGAGCAGGCGGTGGTTAGGTTGGTACAATTCTCCAGGATCATACCAGATTGCCAAGCGACTCGGTCTCCTCACAAAATCAAGGATTCCCGACGACTCTTCCTCTGGTGTTCATGCTTATCTCACCAAATTGTTGAAGTTAGACATCACCAAGGGTCCCAAATTCAGAGCCACACAGTCGGGTACCGTTATGGAGGACACTAGCCACGTGGCTTCCCTCTTCATGAAGGAATGTGCTAGTCGGAAAGGAAAGGCTGTCGGCGAGAGAATCACGGCGGTTGTTGGAGTCACGGTTGTCGAGCTCAAATACGTCCCGAAGCCTTACATAAATCTCGAACGCATCAAGCATTACACCCCCATCTTTGCTTGCATTCCCATCGCCGTCAGTCTCGCTAGCTGTGTAGCATGTGGTGTTTTTGAGGACTGGTGTGCGTTCTCATTGATCCTCTTGGGTATCATCGCGAACGGTATCTCCTCGCTGGTTATCGGTTCAGGCGAACTCCATTTTTCACATCCTGACCCCGCCCAGGGGTCGCCTCGTGGAGATGGCATCTTAGGTTCAGGCAAGCAGATAGTCTTACTTAAGGGCGAGGAGGGTGCCGTGAACTCTATCACCCGTGGGCACTTCTCTCTCAAGTTCTCCGATGAAGATCAGTTCGGAAGGATCGGATGGTGTTCTACCCTCCTCGATATCCAGTTCATCGCCCAGTTGTTCCTTATCCCCCAAGCTTCCCCATTCGGTCAAATCCTTTTTGTCGCTTCCTTGACTGTTTCCTGGATTTACAATTCCTGGATGGCCTCGTGCAAGGATAAGGACAAGATCCAACGGGACATCCTGTTCAATGACGTACTCCAAGTCAAGGAATCTGATCTGAAGAAGTATGCATTGGGCACGTTCACATCCGTCGTCATTTTTTCTCTCCTCGTTCTTCGGCCAGAGGATCCAAACAGATTCCTTGACGGACTCCTTCCCAACAATACAGAGGTCTGGAGACGGTGGAAGGAGACGATCAGGGAGCGGTTCCGCGAGGATGAAGAGTTCGAGTTCTCTGTCGCTGACCGGAACTTGGACGGGCTCGGTGGAGGAGATCAAAAATTGCTCAACAAACTGTACGACGACGCTCAAGAGGCGTACGGTGAATACGCTACTCTAAGTAACTGATCATTTAGTATGTGCCTGTCCTCCTCCGAGAATTAAGACCATCATTTATGCTTGTGTTTTAACAGATCCCTTTTGATCTATTGGGAAGCACTATCGAGAGTGACTATTCTCGCTATTCGAAACTACTACGTATATGTATATTTTTACCTCTGATTGCTTTTCATTACTTCCGTCACGTCTCGTCCCAGGTATATGCCCATTTCCCACGCAGCAGTTAGTATTGGTTTCCGACGTCGGCAGGTTTCAATGTATTTCTCGCAGTTAGATTTGTTCGAATGCTTGATCTACTCATGTGTCACTACTATAATGTCCGGGCTCATACATCAGGAAATTGGTGAAGTGATGATATGTCTAGATATTGATGATATACCTAGATATACCCTTGAAAATTTCAACTGAGCAAAATTTCAACTATCTGGCTGTTATCTACATGTAAAATACATCAACTCTAGCTAGTTTAATTTGTGTTGTCATAAGGCAGGAGGAATATCAGGGAATATCATCTCCACACTGATTTCCTGATGTAGGGAATCACCAAGTACCAGTGATGCGAACGACTTTCCTTTTCTGGATATAGGAAGGTTGATTACTGCGCGCTCTCTCAGGTACGTACCTGCATCAAAGATTCAAATGGACGTGTCCAACTTGCTTGCGTCCCAAGCAGCTAAAACGTATGTAAAATAAAACATAGAACCGCCCAATTTTACCAAAACCACCTTCAGCCAATCCATTACCGTCGAGAAAGACACACCCCTCGTCATCGATGCCGGTTTCCTCACCGTGACAGACCCGAACGCCATCGACGAAGAGAGCTATGCGTACGTCCTTTCCTCTTTACCCCATCATTTTATACATCCTCTTCAGCGCCGACCTCGAAGACTACCTCCGATCCACCGCTCGCGATGGCATCCAAACCCTCGTAACGGCCCTCTACGCCCTCCCCATCCAGTCCTCCCCCGACGGCCCCACGGCGCAACTCCCCCCACCCACGACCGCCCTCCCGCGCGCCAAACCCCTCCCGAAACCCAAACCGCCGACGAAATGGGAACGCTTCGCCGCAGCCAAGGGCATCCAAAAGACGCGGCGTGAAAAGAAAGTGTGGGACGAGGAACGACAGGAGTGGGTGGCCCGCTGGGGACGTGGTGGGAAGAGTAGGGAGGAGGAGGGTCAGTGGATACACGAAGTCAAAGCAGATGCTGGTGCGTGTCGTTTTCTTTTTTCGTTTTCGTTTTCATTACATGTTCTCCTCTCTTTGAAAAAAAAAAAAAGCGGTCGATCACGACCCCGCACGAGAAGCTCGCACTGCCCGTAAGGCGCGCGTCGCCAAAAACGAGCGGCAGCGACTCCAGAACCTCGCCCAGGCCGAGCAGGCACAGGTCGCCCGCGAGGAACGCCAACAGCGCAAGACCGACATCGATCACACACTCGCGACAACACGCATCAGCACTGCCAGCATGGGCAAGTTTGATAGGCAACTCGACGGGGACAAGAAGATGCGCGGTGTTAAGCGCAAGGTCTGTGTTCTGGTTTACTTCTATTTTATTTTATTTTGTGCGCGTGCTCAGATTTGACCGCTAGTTTGACCCCGCCGAAGTGTCCGCAGAGAAAGAAAAGAAATCCTCGCTCGCACTCTTGTCGAAGCTGGAAGGAGAGACTAAGCGGGCTCGAAAAGACAAGGGTGGTGACGGTGATGACGTGCTCAACGTTCGAAAAGCCATAAGAGCAGTTAGCAAAGGCAGAGGCGGCGTTGCACTCGGCCGAGAAACGACCCGTAACTCATCCAAAGGAACGTCAAAAGGAAAACGAGGAAAACGATAGCATGACCCAAAAAAATCACTCGTACTTCTATTTCAGGGGGAAAAGGCGTCCATATCGCATTTACGAGAGATACATACCACACTACAGAGAATGAAACTAGTCTGCTCAGCTACTCAACTACTTCTCGGCAGGCAGGTTGTCCATGTTGGCCTTGCCCTCTTTTATCCATTCCTCCTTGACCAGCTTCTCCCTATCGATATAGTAATATCTGTACACCAGCTTGATCGTCCCCTCGCTGACCCCTGCTACCGCACTGATATCTCGTGCGGCCTTGGGCTTGCCCAATAACAAACACGTAAAGTATATCGCGCCGCCAGCGATAGACACAGGACTTCTCCCATCCGCGATCCCGTGCTGACGCGCAGCGACAATGATGTCCGAGCACACCGACTGCACGCTGACCGGCAAGTCCAGATGATTGCAGTACCGGACCAGCAGCGTCTCCGGCCCGGTCGACGGGCTGTTGTTCCCATTACTCTGCGCAGTCGCACCAGGAGAGAGATTGAACGCCTGCTCCAGCGCCTTGTAGCACTGCCCTAGCGTCTTCTTCGACACGTGCGTCAAGTTGCATATCTCTCTAAACGTCCGAGGAACATGCGCCTGGCGGCACGCGATGAAGATACACGCAGCAATGACTGCCTCGAGGGGTTTCCCACGCAAAAGCTTTTCTTCGTCCGAGCGCTTGTACAGCTGCTTGGCGATGTCGCTGATGGTTTTGGGTAGGGAGAACTGGTCGCACCAGCTTCCAATGTCGCGGAACGCCGTGAGGAGGTTGCGCTCCGAACGGGAGCTCTGCGAGCGTGAGGCAGCCCGCTGCAGCTCACGTGCGATTCCCGAGCCGCCATCCCGGAAACTGATGACGGTATCGAGCTGCTCCATACCCTCTAGGAGAGGGTCCGAAGCAGCACCAACACGAGAAGGGTCGTCTCCTTCGTCGTTGGCAAACGTCTAAGGAAGACGTCGTATGCAGCATCGCAACAAAAAAAGAGAGGGAGAGAGAAATAAGTTGGAAATACACTTACCCTCCACTCGCTCCTAGTGTCCACGATACGGTCGCCCAACACCAGACCGCAGCTCCCACACACAAGGTCCCCGCTACCAAACTCCTCGACGATGTTTGGGTTGGGGTCTCTGCACTCCGGACAGATAAGACGTACGGCCAAGTCTGGTCCGTACGTGGCTTGTTGGACTTTCTGAGCATGCGCGGCGAGCGGAAATGGCTGAGAGAACGCCATGGTGGTGGGGTCTGAAGAGAGTGGTTGAGCAACGGAGCGGTTTAGACCGCTCGAACTTTAATGAGTGTTGATGGTGGTGGTGGTCGAGGACAAAGAAGAAGCGTTCTGGTGAGCCAATAGATTGGGGCCATGCTGACAAAGGTATGCATCAAGGGCACAGCCACATAAATCAGGTCAGTCAGCAACAACACTCGGAATGCACTTCTTCAGTTTATTCGCAAAAACAGAGGAGGGAAAGTCACAACAGGCGTTATGGAGTTTAGAAATCAACAACAAGACAATAGAAAAACAGGCACAGAGAACAAATGCATGGGGATGGCTACGAGGAGTATGTCATGGATGTATCAAGCGCGGATGCAAGTCTGTATGGAACGGAACGTCACTGCGACAGGTCGTCATAAGCATGAAGTGAAAGAGAAAGGCACGAGGATAGCAGTGTATGTATCCCAGATTATATGAACCAAAAAACGAGAAAAAAAAAAGAATTCAACACACGAGGCGAAACGCAACTCGTGACCAAAAAGAAAGGAAAAGGTTCGTTCAGTAATATACAGCCTGAGATGCGTGCGGATCAGTTTGATACATCTCATACCGTGGCGCCTGGGACATGTCGTAGTACTGAGAGTATCCGTACTGGTCCGGGTAGTAGTAGCCCTGCTGGTACGCCGCGTAGCCGTACATCGAAGAATCCATGGGTTGCTCCGACGTGGCACTAGGATCCCCATGCACCTCTGAAACATCGTGCGGCAGGTAATGCTCTGAAGACAATTGCATGTCGTCGACAGGGCTTGAGGGTCGTGAAGGCTCAAACGACGCAGCACTCGTCCTCAAACTAGACGGTCGTCGCTGCGGCTTTGCCGACTTCGGCTCGAGTTGTGATGAAGGAGCCCGGATCTCAATGCGAGAACTTTGTCGAGGGAACGCAAACATCGGGTTTCCCGTCGACGGGTCAATGTATCCATTGAGAGGTGGGGTGTGAGGTGCCGACAAAAAGTCTGGAGAGCCAGTGGGATGATGATGCAGGTGACCAGGGATGTACGATACGCCGGGCGGCGTCATCACACCGTGGGTCAAAGGACGTGGCATGTAAATAGGTGCAGGAAGGTACACGGGACGGCCAGTAGCCACTTCATATGCCATGCCATGTTGAGCGATCGCGATACCAGGTGGCAAAGGTGACCCATAGCCGTAAGGCGAACTATAAGGAGGGGAAGATTGGGGTGGGGGGAAAACGGTCTGAAGTGGTGGGGGAACAGGTGGGAGGGTGCGCCGGCCGCCAGAAACCTCCTGTGAGTCGGGCACACTAGGAGTATCCGCCTTTAAGAGTGTCGGGGCAACCGTGTCTTGGTGTCCGTGAAGCACTCCATCGACAGGACCCGAAGCTGGTTGTACTGGTTGTGTCTGTACTGGCAATAGAGCTGGGCTGGGCAATCCAGTTGGCGACACTGTAGGTTGGGTAGGAAGAACGGTATCGCCAGGCATTTCAATGGCTGTCGCGGTCGGCGGGAGTTTGATGTCGACTATCGGTGCACGGGGAGGAACAAGCTCAGGTCTCACAGTGAAGACGTCTTCGAGGGGAGGTCCCTCGACGGGCGCCACCAACACAGGATTGGATTGGTTCACCCTGGGAGCGCGCTTGGGCAAGCGCACAACAAAGTTCTTCTCGGCGTCTTCCGAGCCTTGCAACTCTGAAGGAGGAAGTGGTTTCGGGCGCTCAGTCGCCTGACCCGACCCACGGACAATTTGTGCCTCCATATTCCGAAGCTTAACGCGGTAACTTGGGGCACTACCAGTACGAGGTTTGGGCCCACTGTCGTGGAAAAGGGATGTTTCAAGGTGCTTTGTCCAGGGGTACTCGGGCTTCATGGCATACCAGATTTTCCCATGTACAGAGGAGGCGACAGCAGTGGCAGGGGATCGAGGTGAAGGAACAACCCCGCCACCCCGCGCCGCTCCGCCCCGACCACGACCTGCAATAAAGCCACCTCTCCCACGGAATGGGGCAAAGCCTCGAGTAGGTCTTGCCGACGGCTGTTGCTGTGCCACCTCACGCCTTTTTTCATCTCGCTTCTTCATTTCCTCAAAACCATCGTGCGTCCAGGGTTGATCAACGCGGGGCGGCTCAGCAGGGGATTCTTCCCGTGCAGCGGGGCTGTCTTCAGATTGACTGCTACGCAGAGGAGGAGCCGGAGCTGGACTAGGAAAGCTCGCACCTCTGCCTCTGCCACGAATGAACCCTCGGTCGAACGAACCTCTCCCGCGTCCTCGATTTTGCCATCGGCCTCTCCACCACCCACTCAAACTTCGTAAATCCTTGTCCAACAAGCGGTCATCGTGGCCCCAAAATTCTCCGACGGTGGGGACATATGATGGATCTGTCTCCAGTCGTTGCTGGTACGCTTGACGAGCAGACTGACCAGGTGGACGCCGGGGCCCACTTTGAGATGATTGTCTCGACGTAGAGGCAACTGGTTGGTCAGACGTAGACTCGAGAGGGATGTCCTCTGGTTGCTCTGATAAAGGTGCAGAAGCAGGGGGGGCAACAGGGCGGTCGGCCGTAGGCGCCGAGGCGGCTCGCTTCACTGGCGGGCGCTTGGAGGGCTTTGCAGGTTTGCGTGGGGTAGGCTTAGGCCTCAGGTCTATCGATGGACCAGCGAGGTCTGCAAATTCAATGACGGGAAGCTCGGCGGGGCCAAGAGCATTTTCCTCAGCGACCATCTCGGACCAATTCCCAGAGTCAGTGAAAAAGGGAGCATGTTGGCCACGTACGCCGTTGGTCGGCTTGGACGCCGGCTCGTTGAGAGCCGGAACATCCGCGGAGCTTTGAGTCGTATTGGGAGTGAGTATGCGTGAGTGAGAAGCCGACAGAATGTCCTCAGAGACGGGTTCGGTGTCGGAATCGGTGGATGAATCAATGGAGGAATGGTCATTATCATCGGACTCGGAGTCTGTCCCCACCTCACGCACGAACTCTTCATCACTCCCAAAGTCGTTCCTAGCCCTGCCTCGACGTCTGACGGTACGGGTCTTCCTGGGTGGCGGCAGAGGGTGTGATGGGTGAGCACGGCGTGCCTCCGGGCTTGAGGTAGAGTGATAGGGTGCAGTTGCGGGCATGGCTAGAGACATGAAGCGAATGTGAATGGCATCGAATAGCAAGACGTAAGGAGTTTGAAGGACGTTACCTGAGTTTTAGGGTGATATGGGTGGTCAGGACTCCAATCGGTGTCAGGTCAGATCAAGTGGTGAAAAAACGGTGAAAAATCGTGAAAAAAGGAGGTGATCGTGTGAGCGATGATCTCTGCTCAAGATAAGAAATTGCTGGTGAATAAGAGCGTTTTGAAGGCGTTGTGGCCGATGCGGAGGGTCAGCGGGACAGCGTGGTAGGATAGCGACAAAGGGAAACTGCGGACTTTGCCATCCACACCGCGGCACCGGCCAGTTGCACTGCCTCGTCTTCCATCTTGACTCGTTCAACGATGCCCGTCCTAGATACAGATTTTAATCACTTCCAGACGTGCCTGTCGACGGGCAGGACGTATCATTACGTAGATCAGCGACCAGAGAATGGCGAGCATGTTGCAACCTTGCTTTGTATCCATGGCTTTCCAGACTTGTGGTATGGCTGGAGACATCAGATACGTCCTTGGGTTGCAGAAGGATACCGAGTCGTAGTGCCAGACATGTTGGGCTACGGAAAAACAGACATGCCCTTGGAAGCGTCCGCCTACTCTACAAAACGTCTTTGTGACGACCTCGCTGCTCTCCTGGATCACCTTGGAGTCCAGAAGGCCGTCAGTGCTGATATCATCCATTTCTAAAAACATCCTCACCAGTGTCTAGGTCGTCATGGGTCATGACTGGGGTTCGTGGGTAGCTAGCAGGTTCGCACTGTGGCATCCCGAGAGATTGCTTGCACTCGCTTTGTATGTCGTCATCTTAGATCAAGCGAATCGTGGTTGAACTGGCCAACCCAGGTTGTCCATTCCGTACAGCCCACCGACAACACAGCACGTCTCGGTACACGATGTGGTTCAACGTTATCCAAACTTTGGTTACCAAGTGTTCTTTGCTTCTGAGCAGTCTGCCGCTGAGATTGAGGCCCGCGTAAGGAGAAATGCTTAATTTTCGACATGCGCCCTGACCCGCCGGCAAGCTGTCTCGGTTCTTCAGATTGGTGTTCATGACCCCTGCCGATCGTGCAAAATTCGGTTTTTTAGGCCTCGGTGAACTTCAAAAGCGCTTAATCAGTGAGGAAGAGCCAAATGCTATCTTGTTCGACGACGAGGTGCCTCTCTCTCTCTCTCTCATGTCAAATTCTCGTTGTCTAATCTGTGGTCTCAGGAATTCGAATACTATATTTCAAACTTCAAAAGAGGCATGATTGGCCCTCTATCGTACTACCGTACGACCAAAGTTCGCTTCGAGGAAGAAAAAGGTCAATACACCCCAATCACACCCCAATCAACCTGACGTATCACCTTAGACGCAGCATTGCCCTCGAAACTTCCTGCCAATCTCCCCGTCCTTACTCTTTACGGGACCAAAGACAGGACGTGTTCCCCAGTGGCACTTGAAAACTCTCAGAAATTCGTAGATCAGCTGCAGATGGTTTCCTTACCCGACATTGGTCACTGGATCATGTTGGAGGCACCGCAGGCAGTGACTGAGGAGCTTCTGAAATGGCTCAAGACCGCTTTAGGCCCAAATATTGCCACCCGTCTATGAAAGGCCCAGGGCGGCTGGATGGATAACATGCGTAAATTCGAACAGGTATGTACTATGCAGAAATTTGTGTACTTGTGCGATACTATAAGGAGAAAGAACCCCGTGAACGAGGGTTCGGAAGAAGAGAATGTTGGAATGGATGAGACTTTTGCGCCTCTCACCGTGTATGGGTGTCTCATTGAATGTGCTTGCGTGTCATCAGAAAGTTGGAATGCTAACGCCTGGAAGATCCGGGTCTTCTCAGAAGGTTGCCATTTTCGGCGAGCGCAGATCCCCCCGCCGTGGCCTCGAGGCTGCCTCGTTCACTGCCATTTGAAGGTTGTTTGCTTTGTCACGATTTTAGACGCTGAGCGGGTTCATTTCAGATTCAATCGATATTCTTATCACCAAATCATGGAATATTCAGATCGAAAGCATTGATCTACACAAGTGGACTAGCTCTGAACGAACCTCGGAGCATACGTATCAACCCGGGTAAATTTCCAGGTCCCAACGGCACACGAGGCACCTCTTTCGATTTCGGACTGATGCCATAGCCTCGACCAGCACTTCCCCTTCTTTCACGAACACCCAAAGTTCATGAATCAAACTCTCAGGCCGCAAGGACTCGGTTGGGTCCAGGGTATATGCTACCGGAGCTCACCGTTCAATTCACACAGACCTCCGTGGTGACAGGGTTTGGTGCGCGAAGTGTTAAATATCCACGGCGCATACTTTCAGACGGTCTCAACAGCATCACATCCTCGAAATCCCTTCTGTCCCTGCTCATCTCTGAACAACTCTCGACCCGCTCGACAGCTGCGTAGATGGGTAATCTTTTCTCAAGGAGTCGGCCCGAGAGGGACAACCCCACGTTTGAGCACCTCCAAGCTCGCCAGAAAGCCGAAGAAGCACAGAGAGAGGCAGAAAAGGCCGCCAAAGCTGCCCAAGAGCTCGCGGAGCAGATCAAGCGGGAGGCCGAACAAGAACGCGAGCGCGCCCGTGTGCGCCAGGAAGAAGCAGACAGAGCCAGCGCGCTGGCCGCGGAGGAGACAGAGCGGATGAAGGAACAGATGGCAGAGGCCGCTAAGGCTTCGAAGCGCGCCGAGGAGCTCGCGGAGGCGGCGTCTAAAGCCGCCAAGGAGGACGCTGCCAGGTTTGCGCGGGAGGCGCAGGAGGAGCGCGAGCGGTCCCAGAAGATGCGGGAAGACGCGGAGAGAGCGATGGCGGCGGCGAGGGAAGAGGCTGAGAGGGCGCAGCAGGTCGCGGACGAACAACGCCGCGAGGCTGAGGCCGGGAAGGCCCTTGCTGAAGAGGCCGCGCGTACCGCTGCGGAGGAGACGAGAAAGGCGCAAGAGGCGAAACAAGATGCTGAGAGACGCTTGAAGGAGGGGATCCAACCCGTCGTCACGCCGTCCCCCGAGGAGATTGCCGCGGCCAAACGGCGCATTCAGTACAAGGAAGACTGTTTCCATTTCGCTGTCGCCGGCATCTCGGGCAGTGGCAAGTCTTCCCTCGTCAACGCCTTCCGTGGTTTGCGTAGCAGAGACGCGAACGCTGCAGCTGTAGGCGTCACGGAGACGACGCTCCATATGACCAGATACTCGGACACCAATCCAGAGAACCCGTACGTCTGGTACGACATTCCTGGCGCAGGCACCTTGAAATGTCGGGACTGGCAGTACTTCAACGACCAGGGTCTCTATGTCTTTGACTGCATCGTCGTGCTCTTCGACAATCGCTTCACATTGACGGACATCGCGATCCTCGTCAACGCTCGACGTTTCAACATACCCACATACATCGTGCGCTCCAAAGCGGACCAACATATCCATCTCGTCATGAGGGAGATGGGTTACGACAGCGATGGAGATGACGAAGAAGACGTTGAGCGTCGGAACAAGCTGTACAAGGCCGCGCGCAAGCAGTTCATCGAAGAGACGCGGAAGAATGTGCAGGTTAACCTAGAGGATGCGAACATCCCGGACCAGCGGGTATACATCGTCTCCAACAGTACGGTGTTGAGCGCCGTGCTGGGCAAGGCGCCGAAAAGGACGATCGACGAGGTAGGGCTGCTGAATGACCTGATCAACGAGGCCCACACCAGGCGCAAGGCCGCCATAGCTCGTGCAGCCGAAGCAGCCTAATCCTAATTCGTGAACGAGGGACTCGATTGTTCAGTGTGTCTGCGGATTTAGAATTTCATGTCAATTACGATTGTATCGGCCCACATTACTAGGACCACGTCGGTACTTACATATCACAGTCTCGCGGAATGTTCGTTTGCTTGACCAAGTTCCGGACAGATCACGATCGAATTAATCATTGACGCCTTTGGTACAACCCATACACGCCGAACTCGGGCCAATACCACAGGATCACCAAGGCGGTACGTATCAGCATGCCGCACAGCAAATTTATGTAAATTGAACTCGATTTGTTGATCTTGCAATCACCGCAATATGTCAGGTTTCAGACTTAGATACCCTTACCCTTACCCATACCCGTGCGGACGCCGGGTATCAGTATCAAGTCATCGTCCTCGTGTCTTCATCGCCGTCATCTCGCCGTCAGTCTTGTGTACGTTCGCGTTTGCATTCGCATGCGAGCACATGGTGCTCGTACTCATCTCCCTGCCGTGGCGTCCCGTCGCATTGTTGTTGCCCTCATCGAACTGGCATCCTCATCGCGTCGTTATCATCGTGTTGTCGCTGCCTGCTGAGATGACGAGGGGATGGGCATGGGCATGGGAGAGGAAAAGAGGCAGGGGCACGACGACGTTGTTGCGTCAAATTACATTGTCGTCGTCACTGCCTGCTGTGAAGAGAGGACTCGGACGCACCTCTGCCCGTTTGGTGAGGTCGCCGGCTTCCGGAACGCTACCTTTGGGGGTTTCTCTATTCCCTCCGCATGACCAATCTACCCCTTCTTTCACAAACACCCGAAAGTTCATGCATCAAACTTTCAGGCTGCACGGACTCGGCTGGGGTCCAGGGATATGCCACTAGCGCTCATCGTTGATTCACCTTCGTGGTGACAGGGTTTGGTGCGCGAAGTGTGACATAAACATCCACAACGCATACATTCAGACGGTCTCAACAGCACCACACCCTCCGAGTCCCTCCAATCCCCCCACTCATCTTTGAACGAACTCTCAACAAAATCGACAAACTGCACAAATGTGTCATGTGGACGAGCCCGAGAGTGACAACCCTACGTTCGAGCACATCGAAGCTCGCCAGAAAGCCGAAGAAGCACAGAGAGAGGCAGAAAAGGCCGCCAAAGCTGCCCAAGAGCTCGCGGAGCAGATCAAGCAGGAGGCCGAACAAGAACGCGAGCGCGCCCGTGTGCGCCAGGAAGAAGCAGACAGAGCCAGCGCGCTGGCCGCGGAGGAGACAGAGCGGATGAAGGCACAGATGGAAGAGGCCGCCAAGGCTTCGAAGCGCGCCGAGGAGCTCGCGGAGGCGGCGTCTAAAGCCGCCAAGGAGGACGCTGCCAGGTTTGCGCGGGAGGCGCAGGAGGAGCGCGAGAGGTCTCAGAAGATGCAGGAGGACGCGGAGAGGGCGATGGCGGCGGCCAGCGAACAGGCTGAGAGGGCGCAGCGGGTTGCAGACGAGCAATGCCGCGAGGCCGAGGCAGCCAAGGCTCTGGCCGACGAAGTCGCGCGCACCGCTGTGGAGGAGACAAGAAAGGCGCAAGAGGCGAAACAAGATGCTGAGAGACGCTTGAAGGAGGGGATCCAGCCCGTCGTCACGCCGTCCCCCGAGGAACTTGCTGCCGCCAAACAGCGTATTCAGTACAAGGAAGACTGTTTCCATTTCGCTGTCGCCGGCATCTCGGGTAGTGGCAAGTCTTCCCTCGTCAACGCCTTCCGTGGTTTGCGTGGCGGAGTGGGTGCTGCAGCTGTAGGTGTCACGGAGACGACGCTCCATATGACCAGATACCCGGATGCAAATCCCGAGCACCCCATCGTGTGGTACGACATTCCCGGCGCAGGCACCTTGAAATGCAAGGATTGGCAATACTTCAACGATCAGTGTCTCTATGTTTTTGACTGCATCGTCGTGCTCTTCGACAATCGTTTCACGATGACGGATATCGCGATCCTCGTCAACGCGAGACGTTTCAACATACCCACATACATCCTGCGCTCCAAGGCGGACCAACACATCCGAAACATCATGATGGAAATGGGTTATGACAGCGATGTGGATGCGGACAACGTCGGGCGTCAGAACAAGATGTACAAGGCGGCGCGCAAGCGGTTCATCGAGGAGACGCGGAAGAACGTGCAGGCTAACCTAGAGGACGCGAACATCCCGGACCAGCAGGTGTACATCGTCTCTAAACGTGCAGTGTTGAGCATCGTGCGAGACAAGGCGCCGAAGAAGACGATCGATGAGCTGGACTTGCTGAACGATCTGGTCAACCAGGCTCAGACCAGGCGCAGGGCCATGGCTCGCACAGCCGAAGTAGCATAATCCTAATCCGTTCAGGATAGACTCTTGCTCAGTGTGTTTGCTTTCGACTCGGATGTGGTTATGGTTATGTGAAAGATTTGGAATTTCATGTCACTTACGATTGTATCAGGACCGTACTAGCACATTGACATCACAGTCTCGCGGAATGTGCGCTTGCTTGACGAAATTCCAGACAGATCACGATCGAATTGATCATTGATGTCTTCGGTGCGACCTATACATGCCGAACTCTGGCCAACACGACGGCGTTACCAAGGAATTCCACAGTTTCACCTCCGCCTCAGATACACAAGTGAGGGCCGTACGCTTGTGGGCTCGACGATTTAGCATAGTGATGTAATCAATGAGAACTTGTAGGGTCATGGTCAAAACACAGCCTATCTGCAATTGGCAGGAACCAACACCTTGCAGCCTGGAGTCTGATTACGATGTGACTTCCGGGAAGGGAAACCCAGGGGCCAAGACGTCAAGGGTTCAGCCTGATTTAGTGTTGCGACGATTCTTCATGCTTGAATCACGGAATGAAACTCAACCTGGAGGGCAGGCCAAGGAAGAAGATCATCGGTATGCATCGGCCATACAGCAAATTGAACTCGTTTACTGGGTTCCAGAAGACTCATCAGCACATGTTGATCTTCCAACCACCTTTGCCATCGCGCAATATATCTTGTACGATTGTGAAACAGAATAGGAGTCCCAGACTCTTAGATAGTATACAGGCTCTGGGCCAAGCAGAACGCAACGACTAATCGACAAGAAAAATAAAACCAGATCAAAACATATAGTGATCCACGGTCCCGGTGCCGTTTCGTTGTCAGACTTCAAAGACTGCGAGCAGACGTGTCGGCCGCATTCCAATGGCCCGATGGATGCTTGCGACCCCTATAAGCCTCGTTATATAGGTCTCGCAGCAGATCGAGCTCATCAATGGCCCTTCTCGGAGACTTGTCCCGAACGACTCCCAGAAGAACCTTTTGCGAGACGACGTACACTGGCTGGTCGGGAAGCGCTGCCGCCGACAAGTTCTCCTTGACACTGCGACGCGTCTCGGCGATGAACTGTTTGCGAGCAGCTTTGTATATCCCCTCTTTCGTCTCTGTCCCATCTTCAGAGTCATACCCCATCTCTTGCATGAGGTTGCGAATGTGCTGGTCTGCCTTGGACCGTACGATGAACGTCGGGATTTGGAAACGGCGGCAATTGGCAAGGATAGCTTGGTCGGTCATCGTGAAACGATTGTTGAACAGGACGACGACGCAATCAAATACATAGAGTCCCTGAGAGTTGAAGTATTGCCAGTCGGGAATCTTCAGTGTCCCTGATCCCGGGACATCATACCACACAAACTGGTCTGCGTGATTGGGGTCGGGGTACCGCCCAACCTCCAAGGTCGTCTCCACGATGCCGGTCGCAGCCGCGCCGGGGTCTTGGTTGCTCTTGCCACATAGGCCATTGATCAAGGACGATTTTCCACTGCCGGCCACGCCGGCCACAGCGAAATGGAAGATTCCATCCTTGTACTGGATCTTCTTCTTTGCAGCTCGCAGCTCGTCTGCCGTGGGCATGACCACAGGCTGGATTCCTTTTTTCAAATGCCTTTCCACCTCTTCCTGATCTTCTTTGGCCTTCCTAGCCTCCTCGGCCGCCTTGCGAGCAGCCTCCTCCGCAGCAGCCTGCTCCTCTCTGGCCCTCCTCGTCTCTTCCTCCCGAGCTCTCCGACGTCGATCTTCTTCTTCCTGTGCAGCGGCTGCAGCTCGCCTCGCAGCTTCCTCAGCAACCCTAGCACGTTCTCGTTCCTCCTCCCACTGCCTCCTCATCTGCTCCTGACGCTCGCGCTCCTCCCTCACCCGGGCCTCCGCCTGCTCCTGGGCGACCCTTGCAGCATATGCTGCCGCCTCTATCTCTCGACGGACGCGCTCGGCCTCCGCTCGAGCGGCCTCTGCAGCTCTCTGCGCAGCCATCTGTGCTTCATGTTCCCTCCGCCTCTGTTCTTCTGCCTCGCGGGCGGCTCGCTCTGCAGCTTCGCGCGCCTGCCGCGCAGCCTCCTCTGCCCGTCGTTGCTGCTCCTCTGCCTGTCGACGAGCTTCTTCCGCTGCTCGTCGCTCTTGCTCGATGGCGTGCCAGTCGGGCTCGCAGTGACTCGAGTGTCCGCCTCCCATGGTCAGTGTTGAAAGTCAGGGGAGTGAGTGGGGTTGTACTAGGAAGAGTGTGGGTTGTGTGGAAGAGAAACGGTTGCAGTGGTTTTGATCCAAGGGATCACGGGGACCTGGGGCTTCGCTTGCAATGCTTTAAGAACTGTGACGAACGCACCGAATGCCATCCTCGAGGACTGTGAATTGTCTCGTAACTGGTTTCGTAAGACCATAGTTGGAGCTACAGCCTTGGATCGGAGAAGTCCCTTCGGAGAAGAAAGCAATGGATCGAATTTATATAATCGTAATTTCTAATGGATTCCATGCTGTGAACCCCTTCAATGAGTGCACGACCTTCTACTACCAGATCAGATCAAGAACATTACGTGCGCACAGCCGGCAGGATCTGAAAACGTCAGCTTGTCTCCATGACTCCAGAGCAAGAACACGAGGTGAGCACCACAAGGTCCTATATCAAAAATTTCAAGGGTTTAGGGCGTCTTATTGGCCCGGTTGCAACTTCCGGATGTCACTTGTTTGACCCCCATCACCTCCACTCCACCTATTATTCGGGTCGTCGACACAGACGACCTCTTGATCCCCCCCCTTCTCTTTCAAAGATTCGGTACCATGGGAAACGTTCTAGCCCCCTTGGCCATACCCTTGATCGTAGGCCTAACACGTATCTTCCGTCGTCCAGACAGACAAAACCCTACCCTTGGCGACATCCAAGGCCGCCATCAAGCCGAAGAAGCGCAGAGACAGGCAGAACAGGCAGCCAGAGAGGCTCAACAACTCGCTGAGCGCATTCAGCGCGAAGCGGGTTTCGAGCGCGAGCAAGCCCAGGAGCGCCAAGCCGAGGCAAACAGAGCTGCTATGCGGGCTGCAGAGGAGGCAGAGCGGATGAGAGCGCAGATGGAGGAATCAAGTAATGCCGCGAGACGTGCGCAGGAGCTCGCAGATGAGGCTTCCAGAGCCGCACGAGAGGATGCAAAGAGGCTTGCACAGGAGGCGAAGGAGGAACGCGAGCGTGCACGG
>JBBPLL010000603.1:0-17478 GCA_038089755.1 Leccinellum rugosiceps | reverse complement strand
ACTCTGAGAACACCTCTAGTAGCAGTCTTCTTGAGGAGAGTGTAAATAGTTAGTGATACCTTGAACGTGTGGACATTTTCCTCATCCTGAGCAGGCTCCGGTGTCGACGACATGTGGTGCAGGCAAACAGACTCGAACTGCAGACGTCACACAAATCACACGCGTGACAATGCCTCCGGGGTCCTACCTTAGCCGACGATTTTTTTGTGATGCATTTTCCGCAGAGAATTGCAAAGCGCTGTAATATTTGTTGTTATGCCACTGCTTCATCTTTACCGACCGATCACGCTCAAAAGAAGAGAAAGGATTTCATATGCTAACTGGCTCTAGATATGATTCCACCAATCGATGTGCCACCCTTGAGCTTGATGGTTTGTCTCCGTGATGTTTCCTTGGAAGGCTGCATCCACAATAGCCTGCTCACGCTCGTTCATGCTGCCTTCGATGCCGGCCCCCGTTCACGGCGCAAGACCTGTTCTGGATTCGTCTTGAGCCGCATTCTTGATCGATCCGTGCTCACCGGGCTCGTGTCTCATTGATATAGTTCCGGTTATCTTTATATTTTCTTGTTTTCCTTTCGAATCTTCGATTCGGATTATGATTCCATCTCGGCTCAATCCTGGACCCACTTCTTTTGTTTCTGGAATCTCGCAGCACTTCTAACGGGGAAAACCGAACACCATGCAGCGGCAAGGTATATAATGACCGAGTGACATGGTACAATTCTCGCGATTTTTCCCCCCCATTTTGACATGCTCTCCTCAGGTTTAGTTGTACTCTCTATCTGTGTTGCGTTGCTTGTAGTTTATCTGCGCATTTATACGGCCAAATGTCGACGTCTTCCCCCTGGACCCCCGCCAACTCCAGTATTCGGGAACATTCGGGGAATCGATACACGCAATCCCTGGAAGAGCTATACAAAGTGGGCTAAAGAATATGGTTCGTTCATCCATCATACGCAACCAAGACAGTCCCACCAACAGACATGCATTCAGGTGACATCATTTATACTCGGCTTTTTACTCAAGACATCATCGTCATCAACTCAGAAAAGGTCGCACAAGACCTTCTCGACAAAAGGTCCCAGAATTATTCTAGTCGCCCGGCAAGTCTCGGTGTCATGGCAGATTTGTGAGGCTCGCTTCCCGGTTTTTAACATTTAACCACTTAACATAGGCGGGAACAGCCTCGGAATGGGGTACTTTTCTATATTTCTACCATATGGTGACCAGTGGCGGCTTCATCGCAGAATTTTCCACCAGGCATTTCATCTCAGTGCGGCACTATCATTTCGTCCCCTCCAATTACGAAAAGCAAACGATTTGATCGTGAATTTGATATCTAATCCTCGCAGTTATTCGGAGCATTTATCTGTGTAAGCTGTTTCCATACAAACACGTTGGTCACTTTGACAGTCCATCCTCGATAGCTTCAGTATTTCAACGATCATGTCAATTGTATATGACTACGAAGCCTTGGGAAAAGATGACCCAATTGTGGCCCATGTCGAACGCGCGATAGATATTGGACAAAAGGAAACACTTCCCGAGTTGACTGCTGTTATAACCGCCCTTCCTTTCCGTCAGTGATCTACATATGGGCTGTCGTGGTTCGAAAGCCTTACTGATGGCTCGCTTCTCCAAAACCAGTAAAGCACATTCCCGCTTGGTTCCCTGGTGCAGATTTCAAACGCAAGGCCCTCATTTTCCGGAGGTCCATCGCGCGATGGGTAGAAGCACCCTTTGAATACGTGAGAGATAGTATGGTTAGTACTCGGTCACCTGCATAAAGCGGTGCGATTATCATACTAATGAACGACGTCTGGGTTGCATTGTAGGCGGAAGGGACAGCTAATCCGTCTGTAGTATCAGATGCCCTGCTAAGAATACGAGACAGGGCGCACACGGAAGCTGAAGCAGCTTATCTCGAACAGGCAGTGAAGGAAGCTTGTGCGAGTGCTTACCTCGGTAAGCGTCCTCTGAAATCGTTGAAATAAGCTGTGCTGAAACCGTGCGATCAGCTGCGTCTGAAACGGTAGGAAGCTATATTTCCATTGTGCCGGGGGCCTGCCATTGAGATCACACTGCCCAACAGACGTCTTCCACTCTCCTGGTCTTTGTTTTGGCGATGATCCTATACCCAGATGTGCAAGCACAGGCTCAAGCTGAGATTGATTCTGTCATTGGAGTTGGACTGCCAAGGCTCCCTTCTTGGGATGATCGATTTTCACTCCCCTACATCGAGGCCGTAGTCAAGGAAACATTACGGTGGCACCCAGTTGTGTCCTTGGGTGAGTAGATTAAGCAGTACATAATTATTTGGTGCAAAACTGCATATAATTGTTGGAAGGTATTCCGCACGCAACTATAGAAGATGACACTTACAAAGGATATCACATCCCCAAAGGTCAATCCTTTCTGTTTGCATTGAGAGCATTATTCATGGCTTTACTCGTGTTTAGGAGCGACGGTGATAGCGAATTTGTGGTACGTATTGTGATGAATAGTTCGATCTCCCCATGAACGAACCTGACGGTATCCAAGGGCAATATCACAAGATCCAGTGACGTTCCCCGAACCAGAAAAGTTCAAACCCGAGCGGTTTCTAGGCGAGAAAACTCGATCGGTCGACCAACTTCCATTTGCATTCGGATTCGGTCGACGTGTCTGGTACGCGTCTCGCGTGCTGCTTCGCTCTTCTGATTCATGGATTGCTAATCTTACAATTACTAGTGTCGGGAGATACGTCGCGGACGCGTCGCTCTGGATCTCGATTGTATCTATGCTCGCTGTCTTCCGGTTCGAGGCGCCATCTTCGTGGGATCCGGGCCCGGACGGTATCAATGTGGAATGGACCTCCGGTACCTCATCGTGCGTCCCGATTTCGGCCCTGCCACCTGCGTCTGACTTCATTCTGACCATTCGCTGATTTTTTTCGACCAGGCACCCCAAGGATGTTCCATGCATAGTCAAACCGCGACACGAGAACGTAAGCCCTGAAAAGCTTGCACATCTCGGTAGGTTAGTCGCATTGTAAGTGTGATCTATTTCCACATCAATTATCTGCGTAGTACGATACTAGCATTGTACACATTTTTTCTACCAAGGTGTCTATATTGATACCGCTCAACTTTGTATTAACTTGGAAAAATGTCCATACATGAAGCGTAATTGAAGGAATTTTGTTGTCCAAAGAGAATTATACAGTTAGTCGCCCGTGTTGTCTCGTGTTAACTCAATAAACTCTTGGCCACCGTTACTTGGCTTCCAAGCACGTCGTCGAGGATGCCGTCGAACGGTACATCCAAACACCCCTCTTCTTGTTGGTTTGAGCTGGAAACGAATGTATCCAGCGCTTGCCGTTGCTCGGTGAGCATAACTGTGATTAGTTTATCAGTAGACAGTGAGTGAGTTTGATTGTAAAAGGTGAGTACCTTCTCTCCGAGCTGTTTTCCGTGCGTGCAAAGTCGCCGCCTCTTGGACTAATCTTTCTGGCGAACGATCTTGTCCGGCTGACGCACCCGCATACCATACTCATCTCGAGAGAGTTGAATTATACGAACCACACGCAATGATAGGTGTCCGGGGCTGCAGTGCGTGGCTGGGCTACCTAGGCATTTTGTGGCTAGCTGATCTGTCTGTTTGTTTGAATTTCCTCCAAGATCTCCTCCGTAACAATACTTTCACGTGACTGATGTCCGCGCCTAGTGTGCTGTTAACGCTTGCAATATCCTGCTTGATCGGCTCCGACTCGGGCACGAGATAAACCTAAAAAAAAAGACCTTTTTGAAGGTCTTCGTGCCATATTGGACGAGCGGCCCGAAAGAATTCCTTGTATTTTGCTGAGATCACAACCTAGAGACATCAAAAACTGAAAGTTGTCAGAAACCGGCCAACAGTCCATGTAGTGGGGTGAGTCAATCTTTGGGGGACTGCCAGTGATAGTACATTTGACCGAAAACTGTCAACTCCGGATCAATTAGTAGCGCCATTCGACATGGGACTCATCCTGTTAAGTATGTCCTGATCGCCTTGGCATGAAGGTCACATCGCGAGAGCGGGTGATGAGCTGTAGTAGGCGACCTTCTGATGTACCATTCAAACAAACTTGAATTGACCAGGTTGAGGCCAACGGGAGAGGGGGACAAGGTCAGTCGGCAATGGCTGGACACTGCCGGGCTGGAGGAGAGAAAATGACTGTCAGGGGTACCAGATTGTGAATGAATGAATCGGTGCATAGCGGAGAGGTGAATTCATGGTTGGTCTGAATAAATACAGGGTCGTTACATCATGATGAAACAGCGTCCGAAAAGGTATGGTGCACTAGCGCACAAGCGAGGGAGGGCGAGGACACAGGTCAGTGACATTCAACCACATATGCCCTCGTCTAGGAGAACACCGCAACGCTTGCATTGCACCCGGCGATCAAGAATACAGAGGCCAATTCCGAGAGGGAACCATATTATAGCAGCCAAAACACCTAGAACAAGGTGAGTTAACGCACAGTCTTCGAAGAGCAATACTTACCGAGGATGCCAAACTTAGACTGTGGTTCGTGGCCGCCTTGTTGTAGGCATATCATCTCGGGATGATCTGGGGGTAAGAATGCTGTCAAATTCTCCCCAGTGGTAGGATTCTGATAGTAGTAGACTCGAGGCTGGGGCATCACGGGGACAGGCGCTACATGGAGCGATACGAGAGGAGGGGATGAAGGACGTTGATGCTCTGGCTCCTTAGGTTGTTGCTTGCCATCAGGG
Source organism: Leccinellum rugosiceps (assembly GCA_038089755.1). NCBI lineage: Eukaryota > Fungi > Basidiomycota > Agaricomycetes > Boletales > Boletaceae > Leccinellum > Leccinellum rugosiceps. The sequence continues at coordinate 12,722 of JBBPLL010000603.1, read as the reverse complement.
TTAGGTACATCTTCTCGTCCATCAACATATATTCTGCGGAGGATGAATGACTCGATGACTACTTACTGCTGCTCGTGCCTTCTGCAGCAACCTGCTCATAAGCAGGGGGGTTGTCTGTATAATTAACCTACAGAGTTTCATCAGCACCGCAGGCAACCGAAATGATTCAACACAGACCAAGTTTGAACTAGAGTCGATAATCATATCTGGACGACGTGGTAGTTCGGGACAAAGAGCTAAGTGTGGCTGCGGCATTGGAAAGAGGAGTCACGTGGTATGAGAGGTAAGGGAGATTGTTTGTGTGTGTTGGTGCTTTGACCCGATCATTGTCTGGCCTGCCTTTTCTGGAACGCAACTATCTTCGATTTTTTTCTTGCCTGCCACCCAACAAGATCGCCTACAAGGACACTGTCAATATGAACGGTGCCACACACTCTCACTCGGGCGACATATCATCAGATGTGATGACATCTAGAGACTAGTTCGCTCGCCCCATACTTGTTCTGTCAGATTTTGATATTTCCTTGTCTTCTTTTCTTGCAGCTATGCCGATTCTTACGCACATTTTGGTGCGAAATTGTCCAGAAAATATATGATCTCCGCATCTTATGTTATTCGTATTATTGTGCAGGAATTCACGAAGAAATGTTGAAGGATTCGGTCCGGACTGGGTCATATCGTGCCGCGATCGTCAACAACGGACATCTGTTCAAAGGCAAGACCGTGCTCGATGTTGGCTGTGGAACAGGCATTCTCAGTATGTTTGCTGCCAAGGCTGGGGCAGCTCATGTCGTTGGTGTAAGCAAATTTATCGATGCTGTATCGATGGCGACCTCACCATCAACCAACCAACTCTAGATCGACATGTCAAACATCATTGATCAGGCGCAAAAGATAATCGAGGTTAATGGCTTCAAGGATAGTACGTATCTTCATACTCAGGTTCTTCATTGCATGTCATCCTTGTCGATGAATCCAATCAGCGATTACACTGGTCAAGGGCAAACTCGAAGACGTCGAGTTGCCGATAACGCAGTTTGACATAATCATATCTGAATGGATGGGTTATTTCCTACTCTACGAGTCCATGCTCGATACGGTCCTGCTAGCTCGGGACAAGTATTTAAAACCAGGTGGACACATGTTTCCCGACAACGCAAGAATGTATCTGGCTGCAATCGAAGACCAAGATTACAAGGAGGAAAAAATCAATTGTAAAACCCCCCATTAATGTCGTTTATGTTATTTTGACCGCCGATGCTAGTTTGGGACAATGTCTATGGGTTCGATTACTCCTGCATCAAGGACATCGCATTGCGGGAACCTCTGGTTGACACCGTCGAACTCAAGTCTGTAGTGACCGATCCATATATGCTGAAGGTTAGCCATCCCTTCTGTTCGACGTATCGAAGCCTGATTATTTGTAGCATATAAACTTGCTTACTGCTAAAAAGGAAGACCTGGCCTTCATGACGTCATTTACGCTCACCGCGACACGGAATGACTGTACATCACCTTATCTATTCGTTTCCTTGCGTCTAACCTTCTTTTACAGACATTCATGCATTCCTTGCGTGGTTCGATATATCGTTTGATTGCACACATAAGAAAATCCAGTTCTCGACGGGCCCCCACGCACAGTATACGCATTGGAAGTGAGTATTATATTCTTTCATTTTTCCCGTGATCATCACACTGATGAAATAAATTGAGACAAACCGTCTTCTACACGCCGTCAACGATCACAATTTCTGAGGGCGAAAAGATCAATGGTCGCCTCTCGTGTGTGCCCAACGCGCGGAATAATCGAGACTTAGACATTACCATTGAGTACGCCACAAACGGAGAAACCGAAAAAGTAGATTATAAGATGTGCGTGTTTCGTTCCTACGTTGCCCTGCCTAGTGCCTAGCTCTCTCAATTTACATAAATAAATGCTGATCGGTTGTCAGGTCATGACTGACCATACATTTCTATATCTACCTGATCGTTATCTGCAAATTGCATACCGCTATGCATACCCGCAACTCTGCCACGTTTCCTTGTTTTTCTTGTTCGTCTCTGCTTTATTGCTTGACGAAAATACAGGTATTAGAAGTGTATCCACTGATTATATCAGTACTGCAAATCTCCATCCACAGGGATCTTAGTCATGTAGCGCTCTATAGTCATTCTCCACTTGTTGTTCCAGACGCGTTTCCATACTCAACGAAAAATTCTATATTGCAGACACGGTATCTATATCATCCGGCTGTTTTTGTCGGCAATCATAAATGAAACGTATTCACCACCCAACGTTCGAGCGCATCGTTGTACTCCTCTGGCTTTTCCAAGTGTGTCCAATGACCGGTGTCGAACTCTACAATCGCTAGACCACCTATGGCATATTTTTTGATCTCCGGTATGGCAAATTCTCGGAGACAAACATAATCGTATTTCGCCACAGCCATGAAAACCGGCTTTTTAATCTTGATGTCTTCATCAGACACCGCTTCATCGCAAAAATAAATACTCAGGATTCAAGACGAGAAAGAGGATGGACGGGGGAACGTACTTGCTTTGATATCGTTGTTGACGCCCAGCAGGTTGCTTTTGTACCAATTGAGAGGGCTGCTCAGCCCCCCCTGAAGCAAGGACGCTTTAATATGTTCATAGTGCTTCATCATCGCAGGGGTTTTAGCACTCGTCCCATATGACAGCGCGAGCATACCTCGGGAGTCAAGTATGACGCTCTTGGGAGTTCGTTGTTCATCCTGACGCACATCTCAAATTCTCCAGGCAAGTTCATATATCTCTTCCATGTTTCAGGATCGGCAGCATAAAGTATGTTGAGGAACGGGTCGATCTGATTTTTTCGCACGTACACAAAAAAAGGAACGTGAGCTGGGGAAGGAAGGGAAGAACATCCACGCAACCGCTAGCTCAAACTTACGTTATTCTCGATCTGGCTTGCAGCATCTGGTTTCCCGAAGAACTTCCAGTACCCCATCAGCGGGCGCCCAAACTTTTGTCGCTGGAACTCGAGAATAAGGTCGATGGGTGGGAATGGCGACGGTGGATAATAAGTGACCGCGGTAAAAACGAATCCGAGGAAGCGGTCGGAATGCTTCACGGAGAGAATACTGGCGACCCCAGAGCCCCTGATGGCCCGTTCGCCATTAGCATCAACGCGGTCACGTAGGCGGATATCAAGTCGACAAGTCAGCATCAGTCACTCGCGCTTACAAGTAAGCATCGGGACCAACCAGTCGTGGCCAATCACTATCACCTCCTGTCCGACGCCCTCTTCGTCGAGGATATCCACTAGATCCTGCCCTACTGCAGTGTGCAGAAAGTGGGCAGGGTTATTGGACTTGGGTGCCGTTCGTCCATGGCCGAGGAGGTCGGGGACGACCAACCCATATCCCCTGGGCTGGAAATAGTTTATCTGGTGGTACCAGTCGTACGACGTCGAGGGGAATCCGTGGATAAACAAGAGAGTAGGCTTTCCAGGAAGCGACCTGGAGAAGAGGTAGTGATACTGGAAGTTCCTCTTGGTTTTCCTCGACTTCGATTCCACCTTGTCCATGGCTGAGACTCGGAAAATGACAGGTGCAAAGGCCATAACAAGGGTCTCGGGACGTTAAATGGTCTGTGGGTATCCGATCGGATGCGTAGTTTGGTGACAGGTTAACTCCGTGTCATCAAACGTGTACCGATCTGCACCCCCCATCGCACTGCCTGGTTGTCACTTGGCTAGTAATTTCGGTCATTCCCTTCGTCCGATCGCGCGCCAGCTAACACAAATAGTCATTTGAAATCATCCGTCTTGGAAACTCGCAGGGGCCCACTAAGTCGCATCCGAGGTCACAATTTAGATGGTCGTCCGGAAAAATTAGGATGGATGTGCGGAGGTCGGATGAGGAAATTTTATTGAACGTGCCATCGATAGATGGATGTGTCACCGTTCACTCCAACGTGGAGAAGGTCGCGCCCCGTGGTCAAATAGGTAGACTTCTTTTACCACATTACATGCAGACGAGTATACGGTGCTTACCGCGGTATCTGAATAAAGTTCAATAAACAGCCTCATGTGTGTTGACAGCTGCTGGGAATTTGATACATTCTTCACCTGACCGACCTTCGCGCTTAAAAATGTAGAGATGTACTACTTGCCGCACAGGGTCATATCCAAGCGTTCGGATCTGTAAAATAAACTTACACACAGCCAACATAATAATATCAACGCCCGTTTTCGTAACGACTACAAATCAGTAGGAATAGCCTGAAAGACGTGAGAGCGAAGTGAGAGATCGTTCGCAGAGAGCCAAATGGATCAAAAACAGAAGTCACGCCTTTTGCGTGGCCATTTCTTTGATTACCGTTGGGGATATTCGGGGGACAATCCTGCACGGGAAGCGTTTGGGCCGTCTGTTGGTTATTGGATTATGTCTGAGGATCGTGCGGCAGATGAATAGACGCTCACGAAGTCGTGCCAGCAGTGAACTCAGGTGAAAAATGGATCTCGTTGCCATGTTCATCTTGCGCTTTTAAAAAATCAAAGGCTGCAAGCATCGAGGCAATAGCAATCCACATCGACGCGGTAGCAACGTGTCGCCCAGGGCACCTCCTGCGGCAACTATCGATTCAGACCGTGTGCAAAGAAGTATTTTCCTACCTTCGTCCGAACCCAAAGGTGAATGAAGGATCGTTCTCAGTGAATGTACCATTCTCCCTGATGAATCGTCCCGGCTCGAATTTGTATGGCTCAGGGTAGATTTCTTCATCGTGAGCAAGACCCCTACAGAAGCAGTTAAGATTCGGCCACATACGCAGACACAAGAATCTCGGCCTACCACACATTGACGAAAACCGTAGTTCCTACAGCAAATGGTTAATACCGCGGAGGGAACGATTTACTGACAGACCTTTCGGGATGTACGATCCTTCGTATATATCATTGGTAGTAACCGCGTGGGGCAATCCTTGACGAAAGAGACTCAGCATGAGCCAAAAAAAAGAAATGCTATGGCTTACCCAAAGGAACAGCAGGATGCCACCGCAAGGTTTCCAATAGAACGGCCTCAACAAACGGCAGAGAACCTCTATCGCTGAAATCCGGCAACCGGTCGGAACCAACTACACTATCTATCTCCTTCTGTGCTCTCCTCTGAGCGTCAGGGAATAGGACCATGGCAAGCACAAACACATCCAAGCTAGCTGATGTCTGCATACATGACACTCGTGAGCTGTCTTTTCGAAATATATCATCAACAAAATCGTACGGTTTCGGACGCAGCTGCATTGCAATCTGAGACAAGATAAGGTAACAAAGTCTTCACGGATGCTCACCACCATATGCAACGGAAGAAGTGTTCCTGATGGCAAGTGTGACTTCTGGCAAGTTGCCGTTAACCTCGTTTCTCCTGACCGCATCACTGATCATTGATGGTACATCCGTTCCAGATCCCTTGAGGAGTTTCAGAAAATCGCCTAGTTGAAAGACAGGAGAAGATACCCACCATTCGTTCTATTGCCATCCCAAAAAGAACTTTGCGAAACCCAGTTGCATAACATCTTGCCTCTGCTGCCTCCGCTTTAAATGATCCGGGTATCCATGTAGGTAGTTTCAACACTTGAAAGGAGCTCAGTGAGGGAATATATCGTGCGATGGCACATACGGAAGGGAAATATTCCGAGTAAGGCAGCTCTCTTTGAATCAGCAGCCTTGGAAATTGCTTTCGTACCCTTCTCACAATAGTCAACGTAGGGGTCGTTCTTGGGTGCTGTGTCATAACCGTAAACAATTGACATAATGATCGAAGTGGAATACCTGAGATGAGAAAGTATCAGTATCCGAGAGATAGACTTGCAGGAGTCAAAAAGACGAACGCATGGAGATGTACAGAAAAGTGTTGTGGGTCATCAATCAGATTAATGACCAACTGACGAGCTTTCGCGCACTGCATCGGTCGATAGCTGAGAGCAGCCTCGGCATGCATGGCTTGATGGTATATGCGACGGTGAAGACGCCACGTGTCTCCATAGGGCATGAGGATGGTGCCGTCTGCAATCCCATAACTATCCGGAATAATTACGTAAGGGTGGATGGAAAAGAGGAGGAGTGGCCTACGGTTCTGTTGTTGCGAACTTTGGCCGATCTGAGTAGATAGCTGATCGAAGTTCGAGTAAATCACGAGCAACCTTTGCGGAATTTATAGCCAAGACCTTCATATTGAAAATGTGCGTGTAGACGAGGCCACCTACGAAGATGTATCAGTGCTCTTGAGATAACTCATAGGCAGAAGCATCACACATACCGAATACTTTACGCCATTGGTAGTAAGTGAACCATGGCTGGGAAGCATCGATACTTAGCGCGGCTCCCAATAGAGGAATGCCTTTGGGTCCTGGGGGGAAGGGAGTGTTGCTCTGACGCCACTGGGACCTCTTGCGTTTAACGACATAGAATACGAGGAGCACGAAAAGCACGCTACAAAAAACTTTGACCATGACCATGGATGTATTCAGAAAGACGAGAGACCTGAGGGCGTTGGATGAGTGATCATGAAAGGCGGAAAGGCTTTGACGCGCAAGCAGACAAAGTTAAGTCAGATTCAGGGCCTCAGAGCTGTGAGGTGCATGTTATTTGGTCCGAAAAAGACACTTACATGATACCGAGGATGGTTATACGCGGGTCGCCGCAGCGGCCGTTGAAATTACATAAATACTGAAAGCTACCAATCAGCCAACATTGTCTGTCCGACAAGTTCTACTAGTTCAAGACCGCAGCTAGGCGAGAAAGGAATATACACTCGTGCTAGCCAATCAGAGCTTGCGAATCAACGGCGGGTGGCAGATTACGTTATCAACTAGACGCTCCGGAACGCATGACGTCATGCGCGCCCACCGGATCCCGACTCGCTCGAGCAGGCGAGATGGGTTCAGCTAGTGTAAAGCACTCGAAGGATACAGAATTCATAACTGTTGAATCATTTTGGTTGACCACGACATGTGAGATATCTTCAAATCCATGTGGACATTCCGCGTTTGACTCCGAGTCGGAGATGAACCAAGAAAATAATCAATTATTTTAGCAACTTAGCATAATTTGCACAGGCATTTCGGAGCAAAAGTCAAAGCACGTGATCGTTTACACCTAAAATGGCAGGTGTTATTGTTGTCGCGAACAATGGAGTCGCTAAACTCAATGACAACGCCGTCGAAAAATACAAAGGCAGGTCCGATGGCTTTCTCTCTCTTATTGGGTCACTTCTTTCTCTTCGTCTACGACCCCATTTATTTTCTTCTGACGTCGCTGGTCGACCTAAATGTTACAACAAGCTCCAACGTTCTCGTCCGAACCGGACCACGACGACACCGTTAACCCTTCCACGTCGTTGAAGCCGTACCTCGAGCTTCCTTACATTCTCTCTCTCACATGGCTGGCCTATCCCATCCTTTCCTTGTTGTTCGTCATCTTCAGGTTACAACTTTCCCTGGACAATGCTCAATCATCCATCGCCAATGCAAAGGATGATCTCATCACAGCTTGTCAGGCTGCAGAACAGGCTGCAACTGCCGCTACCAGTATGCCGCGCTACCTGGCCATCGCCACCAACCACCAGTTTGCAGATTCAGTCAATGGGCTCATGAATGGCTCTCGTGAAGCTCTTGTCTTGGCACTGACTTGTATGGAAGCGATCATCAATTTCCTCATCGACATATACCGTTCCACATTCCTATGTTTCCTCGAGCTTGTTGTTGTTGGTGGATTGGATCTGCTGATCAATGCAGTTCAGGATGTACGTCTCCTCCTACTTCAACCTTCCTCTCTCTCACCAATCGCGTTAGATCACATCCTTCGTGCAAAATACTTTGAACAGCATTGTCTCGGGTCTCAAGAACGATGCTACTTCTCTTAACTCTGCCATCCAGACTGCTGTGAACGCTGTGAACAAGATCAATCCCTTCGGTACTATACAAGCGCCGCAGTTCAATGTTTCTAGTCTTGATGCGATCTCCAAGATTACCATCCCTACTGATTTCGAGAATGCTTTGATTAAGCTCAACAGCTCGTTGCCCACCATATCTGCTATCAAGAATACCATTCAGGATTTGTGAGTTTCTGCGCAGGCCAGTCAACGAACGCTTCCTTACATCTGATAGGGTGGACACACCGTTTGAGGCTGTCAAGGCCGACATCAACAATACCTTTCTTGGACTTTCATTCGATCCCATGTTGCTTCCCGTGCCAGCGCAAAACACAGTTTCATTCTGCAACAACTTCGATACTTCTGACGTCGACAATCTTGCAAAAGACCTCGCCAAGGTCGTAAGGATCGGCACAGTTATTTTGATCGCAATGTTCCTCCTCCTCCTCGCTGGTCACTGCATTTTGGAGTGGTACAAGTGGTATTGTCTCATGTATCATCTACGGAATACACGAGAGGCTTGGGTGTCCGATCCAACGACTCGTTTTACTCATCACATAACCTCTTCCGAGACCCCGTCTGTAACCCTCACCAATCATAATCTTCTCATGCTTCAAACCGACGCACAACATCCACTGCTTACACGCATCGCTTATACGTTGGCTACCCGGCTTCGCTTCTCGCCTTCTCAACACGCCCATCTTCGCTGGTTCCTGCACTATGTCTTTCACCCCCCTGCACTGGCCTGCTTTCTCATTGGCTTTTTTGGACTACTCTCTGTTCAAATCCAACTTATTACGATTGGTCCCCTTGAAGCCCAGTATACCGCTCAAGCCTCTGCGAGTACGCAAGACCTTTCGAGCACGATTGCGATACAGATGAATAACAGCATGTACAATCAGTCCGCAGCCTATGCGAACAGTATTAATGCCAGAGTCGAGGCTACTCAATCTGCGATTAACAACGGCCTCTTCGGCTGGGTGAATGGCACCACGACTACCCTGAATAGTACGCTGAACAACTTTTACTCCGACGTTCAAAATTTCGTAGGCACCATCTTCAATGGAACGATTCTCGAATCCCCTACGCAGGATTTTATCAAGTGCTTAATTGGTTCCAAAGTGCAAGCTATCGACGAGGCACTGACTTTCTTGAACCAAAACCTTCAGGTTGATATCCCCCGGCTTAATGAATCAGTCCTTGTTCTCTCTCCGAGCGAGATCGATGAAATCACACAACCCATCGCTACTGCTGCTATTGGTGGTACCTCGAACAACTCTCATGGTCTTGTTGGCAGGCTGGTGGCGACGTACGTCGACTCGTTGAAGAAAGAACGATGGATGTTTAGCATCTTCATGGGCCTGTGGGGGGTGGTTGTGTTGATGGGTCTCGCCATCCTCTTTTGGCATTCATATGCCAAGAAATGGGTCGCTGCGTATAAAAGGCGGAAATGGCAGAGAGAACAACGAGACGACCTCGAGGGACTCAATATGCCGTTCAGAAAGCAGGCACCCATGCCTCACGCAGGCGACACTGAGAAGGGCCCTGGAATGGTTGACCTTCCCTGGCGCTCGTTCACACCGCTTCCTGAGACTCGTTCTCCCTTCAACGGCAACCTATTCTGTCGGCCAAGTCAGCCCTCTCCTGCATCAGATCATCCTCTCAAGTCTCTGGAGCCTTCCTTCGAGAAGAGCTGGGATAGTTTCTTTCACGAAGGCGCGGGTAACAAACAACCTGAGGCGTTTGGCCTCCGTTGTGCGGTCAGTCGTTCGATGGGGCTCATGAAATTTGGCAAGAAGAAGGGTGACCAAGGTGTTTTGGAAACTCCCGAAGGAGATCCGTTGGTGGAAAAACCAAAGTCAGTTTGGTTTAAGCCGGTAATTGGATTGTTCTCAAAGAAGGATAGTGTTCCACCCGATACGTTGTTGGAGGTTAACAGTTCTCCCTCGGGCTCTCATACTCCTCATCCGCAATTGGTGATCTCCGTCGAACGAGCGTCGGCTGCTACGCCGAAAGACTTCCCAAAGATCGATGGCACGCCCTCCCCTGTGCACTCAGAACAGGTTTCGCCAAAGCCTCCCATGCTTCCTTGGATGAACAACATCCCTCCAAAGAAGGTTGTTCCTCTCACCATCCCTCCGCCTCCTCCTGGCCGACCATGGAATACCAGAGCATTTATGGATACCAGTTCTCCTCCTGACCGTGGTCCCCTTGCCATGCCCCTTCATAACGCCTTTGAGGAACGCCCAAGAGCTCAGAATTCCGTCCATCTCATACCAGATTCCAGGTTCCCCGCTTTTCGTTCCAACGCTGCTGCTTCACACGAGAGACACAACCGCTCGTCAACGGCTCCCATGCCAGTCAGCCCCCCGCTGGCAGGTCTTGGGAGTCTGCATGAGTCCACGAGGTCAACATCACGGCTCCTTACGAATACGCATGCACGACCTGCAGATGAACCGGTTGATCCGTTCGCCACACCATTTGATGATGATGCCCGCATCGCCAGCCCCGTAAAGACGAAGAGGACCACGAATCCATTCGTGGACCATACCATGTAACTTTTGTCGTTCATCGTTCTCAACTTCATCGGGACACTTTACTTTATCGCTGACGTTAATAACTGTTGTTTACTAAACGATATATAGTTAGCTCACAATCACATACGCACACTTTTCTCTTGTATCTTTAGTGGATAGCCCATATGGCAACGTCTTTCTTTGGCGTAGCATCTGTCACTACTAACGCAATTTGAATCGATGAGTCTTGTCATGAGAACCGTTCTATCCCAAGAGGCAGGCCGAGATCCTCATGCCTGCTGTAGCACAGCTGGAAGTGGGTGGTGATATTATTAGCGGATCCCAGCTCACCGATGTTGTGAACGCTAGTGTGGTATACATCCATGCGGTAATTAGTGGTGGTATGCACGCGCCCTCTATGGAAACTGCAGGCTCAGTGAGCCAACAAATGCTCTGATATGACCTGGTTCACTCTCGGATCGACTTTGTCCAGTATCTCAACGGTCTCCGTCTTCATGCGAAGCAAAGAAAAGAAAAGGTATGTTAGCCAAACGCATCGCGCAAAGAGTACCAGGCCGAACTGACCCACAATCGCCTCGAGATCTCCCTGCCCTCCTCACTCAAAACGTAATCACTCTCTTCGGCGACCTCACAGCAGGACACATACCGTCCGTGCCTGATCCGTTCGCCTGGTTCCACGGCGGGGTGTACGAGCGTGTGACCCCCGACCTCGGTCGGGCGCGCAAGCAGCGCCTTTACCACATGTACAAGGACGCTAATGACAGGATTGCCCTCGATCGATCGTGTAAGGCGGGAGTGACAGAATCCCGGGTTGATCGCCGACACAGAGACGGGCGTCGGGTTCGGCAACCGAGAAGCGAGCTCGCGAACGAACATGACTTCCAGCACTGCCGGCAGCCGGTGGGCGTTTTTTGTTTTCATTTTCATCGTTTTTTTGGGGAGGAAGGGTGAAGCATGAGGTTAACACCACCACCCTGAACCTGAGAAAAGTTCAATTTTACGCACTCTTTGAGAGTTCGTACCGATTCCTCATGACACTGTGTGAGCGGATCGTGTTATATGGGCCACTACGAACGGAGTATCGTGTAAGTAGTACTTACGAAGCTGTACAATATTCCGGGTCGCTCAGTTTTCCGAGGATGCTGGGCCAGCTGGTAGCGCCCGTGAGCTTGTTAGCCAGGAAATGAACTTCACTCGAAACAACGACAAGTCTTGAGGTATTGGTTGGCGTCGTCGATTTGATGAGGTGGGGAAGCATTAGAATGCTGAGCAGAGCCGTCGATAGATAGTTCACTTGCAGCCTGGTTATGAACGGAGGCTCAGCGCACGAACACAGCACTGCATATATGCTTAGGGACAAACGTGGTCTCCCATCCGTCTTGCGTCTTCATGAAGGTCGTAGTCGATATGCCTGCATTGGCTATAAGCGCATCTATCGACAAACCCTCCTGCTCGACCTGATCAGCAAACTTGCGAACAGAGTCGAAAGAACCCAGTTCGAGTGGCCAGGTTTCGATATTGCCGTTCATCATGCTCTGCTGTTCGATGTCTAGACAAAGACCACGAGTTGACGAAGGTGCAGAGCTAGGAACATATGTCCATACCTTGCTTGGCTTGCCTGCACTTGGCCTCATCACGAGCGGTGAGGAGGAGACGCTTGGGCTTGAGTTTCGTAAGATGAACGGCAGCTTCGAAGCCGAGGCCAACGTTTGCACCAGTGACGACAATCGACTTGTCACTAATAGCAGTGTTTGGGATGGGGATCGCCGTCCATTGTTCCCGGAGAAAGGAGATGACAGAGAACTTGCCCATGACTTCTGGAGAAACTGGAGGGACATTGTGAGGGTGGTGAATCATTTATCAATCTGTCTAAGTCGGTGGTCACGGGTAGCCTGATGACCAACTATCTGTAAGGCTGTGAGGCGAACAGCTGTCAATAGACATAGCCTCATAGACAGTCAGCTGGCCACACTATCTGGATCAGATTTCCCATGCGCACGGGACAATATCGACGGGAACAACGAGAAATGCCAACTTGGTATATTGTGGGAAGCTAACCAACACGATGAGTACAATTGTTACCAAGCTGAAGCTGAACCAAGGCGATTGGACTTGTAACCTGGATGTCGGTGGGCCTATTATATAATTATCGTGTTTGATGTTCCCGCCATCTGTCAGGACTTGACTTAAGACAAACCAAAGACACACTCAAAGAAAGAGTATTTCAAGACTAAGGAACATACATGATCCGTGTCTACTATATATACTGCTA
>JBBPLL010000602.1:0-17479 GCA_038089755.1 Leccinellum rugosiceps | reverse complement strand
GTGCATCCCTTGCAGCGTCTACAGGCTCTGCGCCGTCGACGCCTTCGCCTTCTCTTGCTGCATACCATGGAAAACGTCCTCCTTCGCTCGGTCGTGCGTGTCTTGTCTTCTGTAATATTAAGGTGGGCGATCTTCATTATATTGATCCATTCCGCAGGTGCCTTCAATGGTTCAACGCTCAGTCTCTTGACGGGCGATTCTGACGATGATTCATGATGCCGTCGATTATTAGAGTTGCATGTTGCCTTCCTTGCCTTATTGGTGCATTTATCGAGCATATATTCAGTGTCAAATATCGAACGTTTGTTATAATGGACAGCAAGTTGTTTCTTCTGGTGGCGCATCGATCGTCCTGCACTCGGCGACTCTGATTTAACATCAGGTTCAATCTAGTTGGATCAACTTCCGTAAGTTCGTCTTGTTGAGTCGGGCCTCGAGAGGAGGATGCTACTTTGACGCGTACCCCTACTCACTCCCTGAAGACTGGGTCACCTCTTAGTGGGGTTGCCTTTTATTACCAATCTTCACTTCTGGAAGCAATTCGGAATCGCGCTTCTCGCCAGATGATTTGTTAATATGCCTGTTGTCCCGTGCTCCCTGCAATTCTCGGCCAGTGAGGCGTTGTATGTGGGTGGCGCGAATCAAACGCATGACTGCAGGCCTGCTAGCAGGCTGCCAGGAATGGTCCAAAAATCCGAGCGGACCTGCGACAAGCGGCTCCGACGCTCAAACTACTGAGAAGTTGCCATTCCGACTGCCCAGTGGCTCTTCGGTGGCGAGCACAACGGAATCCGCTAGCGCGTCGCTCCCATGATCAGGGTCAATGGCACGGGGCCACGTGGCTCGAAGGTGAGGTGGCCAGGTCGCCTCGCTTGCGAAGCTTCTTTTGAAGTATAATGACGTAACGAACAAGGGAGCTCGCCACGTTCAAATCAGTAGGCTTGTGGCCTCGTGGTCGAATTGGGGTCCTTTCGATCGAGGCAGCCAAGTACGTACATCTTCACGTGGTTGTTGACGTCGTACTGACTAATTTGTTAGACTTCCAAATTCAGTGCTTAAAGACCTCTGATGCATCACTTCCTCAGGACTGTACCCGCTGACCCACTCGCTCGTCCGCAAGTCATAGGCGATGAATGCCAAGGGGCCAGCCTCCAGGAAAAATGACGGCGCAACTCGTGTCACGGGCGTTGGTACCCTGAACCACCGTGGGTTCGACAAGATTCCTTGTTCAGGTGAATGGTACAATCACCCTTCCCTGAACGCCGCGTGACTGTTACGAGAGTATGGAACAAGGATGCTGTATTAGTCTTCTCAGTGACTGGATGGTGTGAGCTTCTTGCCATCGACATTGACAAAGGCGAGGCCCACAGGTAGTTGATGGCTCGGAGATCAAGGACCTCACTTTCTCGGAAGCCAATGGCCGTAGATTGATTCGTCTCGCTCCCTTTCGGAACACTCTTACGTGGATGCATGCTGACACGCGTCAGCAGCCCCTCACAGCATGTTTGGGAGCATATGTTCCTTCTACCTATCCAGGCAACACTTTGCGGTCATGTACACTGGGTGACATCATGAATTACGGTACTCCCTCCTTAGCGTTGGGACTTTTGTACAGGGAATCAAGTATAGGGCGCCCAACCCCCCCTCGCATCCTGCCTCCTCATCCGATGGCACTTTGATGGATGGACTCACCTTGAAAGACTTCTGGGTGTCCCGCATCACGGCCTTCAATTCATGTAGGCCCGTTGTGGTGTCTATAATGTCCTATTGACAACATTCTACATCCAGGTTCTGCGTTAATCCTCCTGGTGTGGGATTGGCTCATCTGTCTTGACGAGGAAATCAGTTGGGTATGGCCGTGCGTGTGTCCGGGAGCTCTTTCATCTTCATCCGACTTCTCACTTGTGCGGTTTTGGTGCTACAGTCAGTCCAACTCGGCGATATATAAATGGCTGTATCTCGTTTGTCGTTACGTCGCTCTTGGTTGTCAGTTGTGCGTGCAAATGCTATTTCCCATGTCGTTCACAGGCGAACTCTTTGTGAACAGATTCGATGTCCTCTTTGTTCAGAGAATGGAGCAGTATGTTCCGTTACCACTGTCAGCATGCCGAATGTGGTTAGCCTACCAAGGCACCGTTGTGGAGGTATTCCTAGGACTGGTTGAGGCATTGCTCATGATCAGAAGTAACCTTTTTTTTAAACCAAAATTTCCGATTCCGAGCATCTTACAGTTTACGCACTATGGGGCCGCAATAGACGGATATTCCTCCTGCTCGCTCTTTTCATGGTTGTCGAGGTTTCCAGTGCTGTTATCAGCACATCGGTCGCCACAGGAGACACAGTCTTTAATCAATTGTGTCTCTTCAAAAAGCCCCCGCTTCTTTTCATATTTTTTATGTGATTCATCCTTGTTCATCCGCCGACAAATGGACTTGTTACTCATCGTATTTGCAGCGTCGCTGCGTTGACCACGCAACTCTCTATCATCATCCTCACGATTTACAAACAATCTCCGTGGCGCCGTCCCCAACGGCCTTCCCTAGCCACGTTTGTAACAAGAGAGGGTAACATCGTGTCGTTTACGATCTGTGGTAGGTCTTTCGTCACATCTTTCCAGATGCCCTGGTTTACATTCCGCTCTGCGACGTGTGATTGATCATTCTAAAGCATTGCTCACCGCGGGGTCTGTGTATCTTCTGCTCGACGCCGAATACGGCGACATCATGTTCTAGTACGTCGTGTTGTACCTGGTCCAAAACGGTCGCTTCACTTTTGTTTCCTTTTTCATAACAGCTGGGTTTTATCGATTCTCTCTGTGTGCGTAAGTGGACTTCGTTTTACCTCTGTTACGACACACTTCACGTGAATGACGCCCTTTTTTTTTTTTAATTCGCAGGGATGCAGACTGGTTCTCAGCGTGCACCGATTCTGCCACTCTTCCAATCACGAGGAAATGTCCGTCGTGGACGAAGCGTTCTTCACGTCAATATGTGTCATCGAACAGGAACCCGATATTTCGGCGTGAGGAACGACCGTGCGGGGGGACCTGTGGTAAGTAGGGGTGGGACTCGGGAGGGAATAAAGTTAATTATAAGCTTGACATGCCTGACCACATACGTTGTGCCTCGTGTTCGTCGGATCGGGTGTGGCGCATCAGTGTCAGTTTTGATGAGTCATCGACGCGTACTGGGTACTCCGCGAAAGGACAGATGGCGCTAACCGCTCGCGGCCCAGGGGCCTATATATGGCCTGTGTAGTAATGAGTACCAAGGGGACGGGAAGGAAGGAGGCTACGCCGGCTCTACGAGCATTGATGTCCCTGCAGCTGCTAGTGGCCGTTTCATGTTTTTCTTATTAGGAAGCTGTTGTTCGTCCTGACACTGCACATATGGTCAACATCCTGTTACTGTCGTGATACCGAGTGGTGCGGATTTCCGCGAATCACAAGCACCGAGTCCTCAATATTAGTGAGAGTCTGGTACAAAGCGACTCCAATTTAGCAAGATTTTCGCCCCTGGTAGACCGAGCAACGAGGTGATCGCACTTTGACCGCAAGGGTCATTTGATGAGTCGACCTTTGTTTCTCCTTTGACCTAGGTGCCCCTCGGGCGCGCTGACTCACAGACACTGTAATCAGATGGGCAGTGGCGTGTTCTGGGCGCCGGCGTATTGAGCCATTATGTGGACTTTGTAGTACGTTTGGTCACTGGAGATGATGTTTGTTGCCAACATAGGTTTCCCACGCTTGACACGAACAGCCCTCGGCGAGTCGACGCTGAAACATTCTGAAACATTCGTTCGATGTGGCCGGTTGACCCACCCATGTATATTTGAATTTCCCCGAGCAGCGGATTGCCCAAAGTTTCAAATACGACGACCACTGAGGCTACAATAGGGGGGAAAACCTGACCGTCCCTCGAACCACTGGGGTTAAGGACGCCGCATGAATGTACCAAATGTTCCGCCAGATGGTGGTCAGATATTCCGTTCATGCCAATATCTTTCCAGTGAGTACCCAATCATCTGCTTTCCTCGTTCTGATCGTCCAGAGCCCCCTGAACGTCTTTTTACGTCTCTTTAGTTGCCACTTTGACGGTCACTATCTGGGACGGACTCCTTACGTTCGACGATGAAGTCGATTTTGTTTGGCCGTGCGTCGTCGTGTCCTTTGATGCGGAAGGTGATTTCGGGGCTGTATACTAATACGACCGACTAGGATGCCACACACGGCGCACCTCAAGTGGTTGTATTTATTCACGAAATACTTTTCGCTGGCTCTGCAAACGCAAGTACTCTACTGTCTTGTTCCGGAATGTGTGTGTATGAGTCTGACTTGTTTTCTAGTTCGGTGCTTTGTGCCGAGGTGGGTTACCTCGAGAATTACACGTGGTCGCTTCATAGTTGTCGGACGTATCGCACGCTCGAGATGACCGCGATCGCATTGATCATGCTGTCCTTTGATATCGTGTTGCTTCTCCGAAGTATGTTACTTTCCCCGATCTTTTTTGGATGAGTTACCCCCTTGCTGATGACCACGACTTGACACGACACCACCAGTCTTTGCGCTGTATGGGCGGCACATGTGGAGCTGCGCTTTCGCATCGTGTGTCGTACTGGCGGAGGTAGTGTCAACGGCGGCGTCCATGGCAATTATTATCCCCTTGTCGATGTATGACCCTTGGTGTGTGCTGATCAATCCACCGCGGGGGATATTGTTGTACGTCATCGGTACGCTCGTGTCGCAAACAATCTTGCTGTGGATGGCGTATCGCAAACGTGAGCGCATCGTCCGCGCGAGGTATTCGATCGCCTGTGTCACCATCCGTGATGGTGTCGTGGCTTTTATGTTTCTCGTCGGTGAGTGAAGTCTCGCTTGCATCTCGTGCGTGTTTTCGAAAGGTACTAAGTCGAAAATCGCACAGTATTTTTCCTGCTTCTGTTCGTTTGCGTACTCTACAACAGCCCTATGACAAGTCTGACAATCTAGTACGTCCCCTGCTGCACCTCTCGTCCTCTGACGCCCTTATTGACACGTTTGTAAACAGCTGGATACCGATGGGTGTTTCTGTGGCGGTACGTCGGCCTTTTTTTCCCATTCAGTTGATCCTTTAGTCACTAATGGACATTCGGAAACTCGCGTCGCTCTTTTTTTCTCGTGCAAACCCTCTGCATGCAGACGTCTCGCATCATCCTGAACCTCCAACGGGCAAACCGCGTCGAATCCACGCAGCAATTCACAACCGGGGTTTGGGGGATGGATACAAGTGCAGATTCGTACTTTCTCCCTGACGTGCCACCAGTTCGAAAACATTTTTTTTGGTAATACATTGTGCATGCACATTAATCTCGTTTTTGCCATGATGCACCGTCGTCGTGGTGTCATAGTGTCTATCCCTTGGTGTCACAGCGCCCATCCTGGACCCTCCCCCCTCCCCGGGGAGAGGATCGTACGGACGATGTGAGGGACAGCTTGGAACCAAAACAGTTAAGCCATGATATTAATGATTGTAACAGTTTGGTATAGATTGTATCCTAGTAAATTTGTATTGCTTACTCTTTTTTAAAATTATCTTTGTATGTATACACAAATCAATCGCTCACGGTGCTTGGGGAAGTGGGGCTTACTACATAATAAGGGCCAGTTGCCAGCGTCGGTGGGCTCGGTGGTCCGAATTCCAATTTGAAAGAAGGGATTATAATGAAATGGACCGGAACGGGACGAAAACTGTGTCGGAAAACCGCGTTGAAACTCTTTCGTTCCACTTGGCGAAATCGAAACACCGAAGTACTTCAGACAGTCACCCTGGCCAGGTAGTCTGCGGTCGAACGAGAAATATAGAGGAGATATTGTACTCGGTCACAAGGGGAAATATCCCGTCGTGTAGATAGGGTCGTGTGTTCCTCGGATAGACCGTTCCGACGGAAGGTGCCCGGGAGCGGGGCGGTGGTCTATTGATTACTGTACTCGGTCGGAGTCGTATTTTTAACGTTTCTTTTATGTCATTTTTTCGTGTCGGAGAGACGCGATCAGTACACATGAATATGAGCGAAATCCATATTTCGCCGCATTCATAGATATCCGCAAACTTCGAGTACCAACTTGCTAACTTGTCGGAGCCGCAAGGGGGAATGGTTGTGCTCGATTCGGCGTATTTATGTTTAGTCATAGATTCGACGAGAAATTTGTGATGGGCCCATGCTCGTTTATTCATAGTACTTCTGTTCTATTCATATAAAGCAGCTGCTCGCACATCAAAGCATTTGTCGACCAATCTGAGCATAGCAAGTTTTCAACAGGGTTAATGAAGTGTGAAATGTAAGTATGGCCGTCTTTGGCCGAGGTAATATATAAGCGAACCGATCAGCCTATCAGGCTGCGCCCCCGGATCAAAGTTGGACGTCGACTAAATCTGAACGAGGACTTTGTGACACGGTCGCTGCCAGCACGTAAAATTCAAGTTTTCACCAGGGATGTCGAACGACCCCCAACAATTGGCATCGCTCAGGGTGCTACCATGCGCCGCAAGGCTGTCCGATACTAGCTCAGAGAGTTAAAACATGCTACTATGATACAGTCCTTGCTGCTGCAGACGCTATATAGCGGCGTTAGCAAACCTACCTGCCGACTTAGTGGCAAAGGTGACTGAAAGGCGATGAATTGCTTGATGGGCCCAGAGAAACTCTAGAGGCACCGATCATTCTCGCCTACATAGAAACCGGCAGCGCTACAACCCCTGATAATTCTCACACTTGCCAACACGGAATAGCCTCCTTATGAAGAAAATGACCAAGTGTCGATGTCAAATGTTATGTGTTTCGCTGCGTTGCAGGATGATCGGGCAATCGACGTAACGTTGCTACTCTCAGGGTGCGTCCGTCACGACACGTATTTATAAAGGCTGTAAGCCAGTAGTTGCTAATCGTCTCAATCGTCGTTGGAGTACCTTTTTAGTCGCGACTCCGATTGCGCATGTGCTCTAGTGTCTCTTTCAAACCCACTCCAGTGGATTCCCAACTACGACCATTGCGATTACTGAAAGATATCGAGTTGGTTCCCCCATCTAACCAAGGCAAGGACGCCGCATGAATGCACAAATTGCGCCAGATGGAATCCAAATATTTGAATTCGGCAGGTACATTGCCGGTAAGTTTCACGTATGATTGTCGATCACCATCATCTGTCGTACGAAGCGACTCGAAATGTTTTTCAGCTGCGACTTTGACGGTCAGTCTCTGGGACGGTCTCATTACGTGCAACGACGAAGTCACTTTTATTTGGCCGTGCGTCGTCATATCTTCGAATGCAATACCATGCGGAACTTGATTTTGGCATTAGGATGCCGCACATGTCCTACATCAAGTGGCTGTATCTCTTTACGAAGTACTTTTCGCTCGTCACGCAGATGTGAGTGTCTGCCTGCTTCGTTACTATACGCTGTGCACCTGATTGCCGAGATTTAGCGCGGTGCTTTGGACTGAAGTGGGATACCTTGCAATTCATCCCATGTCCCTTTATGATTGTCGGCTTTATCGTGCCATCGAGATGATTGCGATCGGATTGCTAACGCTTTCCTTCGACATCGTCTTGCTTGTCCGAAGTGCGTTCCTTCTAGTTTCGGATGTTCCCCCCTCTGAAAACACTACCAGTTTATGCTCTATATGCACGGAATTTGTGGAGTTTCCTGTTTGCATTGTGCGCTGTCCTGACAGAAATCGTGTCGACAGCCATCTCCCTCTCGAGTATCATTCCCACGATGATGTACGACCCAGCTTGCGTACTGATTCAGCCGCCACGAGTGATGTTGGTATATGTCATAGGCACGATAGTATCGCAGACAATCCTGCTGTGGATGGTGTATCGCAAACGGCTGCGCGCCGTCCAAGCAAGGCATTCCATCGCCTGCGTCACCATCCGCGATGGCGTCGTGACGTTCATATTTATCGTTGGTGAGCGAACCGACTCATTCGTGTTTCTAATGGAAGAGCTGAGCTGAGACACGCTCACAAAGTGTTTTTCTTGCTGCTTTTCATATTTGTGCTCGACCACAGCCCGATCGCAGGTCTGTCCATCTTGTACGTCCTGCTACGCCTCTCGTCGCCACTTGGACGGCCTTACTGACTATGTACGAAAAGCTGGCTCCCGATGGGTCTCTCTATTTCTGTGTGTCGTCTTTTTTGTATCATCTACCATAAGTGGATATTGATGTCCCTCAATTTCTCCCTTCGCTGTCTCGTGCAGACGTGTCGCATCATTTTGAATCTGCAACGCATAAAGCATGCCGAATTACCTACCCAGCAATTCACGACAGAGATATGGGGGCTTGATATCAGCGCCGATTCATATAGTCTCTCCGACGCGCCGGGTCGGTAACCACTTCGGGCGGGCACACCGTTTGAACAAAAAGGACAGAGAGCCTTAACAGAGATGCAACTAGTTGGACGGTGATATTAAACTATTCGATGATGGATTTACCATCTCAGTCTAGGCAATATCCAACCATCGGGCAATCGTTTTATTGGCAGATTCTCACATTTTACTTATCGCTATTTGTATCTTATGTATGGCTGTCCTGCTATGATCGGACCCGCGGCGCGTCATCGACCGATCTGGGAGCTCAAGCGCTTATCCAACTATGTTGTGATCTCACCGCTTTTTGACGCTAGCTTTCAGGTGTTCATCTTTGGTACGCAGGTGAAAAACAGACCAATGTAACAACAGCTGCACATACTACCCCGGGCCCCGCATTCCCCCGATACACAACACATCACACGCAGTATTGTGTGCACTCGACCGCCTATTCAATATCCCCCTTCTAGTACTTTAAGTGACTTCCATTCTTATTGTGGGGGTGAGCGAGCAGGCAGGTTCTCATCGCTTGATGAGTCCCATCATCATCCCTATGCTCAGTTTCATGTCCCCTCTTTCCATCATTCCAACGAAGCAAGTTTCATCACTGGCATTCTCCCCAAGAGGCTAGTGTTGCTTCCTGGATCTTTCCGAGCAACCCGAAAGACTGAGGGAGGCTAGCCGGCCAAGCTTCTAATAGGACCGCTCGGAGTGTGTTTCAAGGAACCACCGCTCGTGTTCAGTCAATTATAGGTCTGAGTCGACCGACTCGCAGCCTGCAGGGTTCTCGGCGCCAAATGGGGAATTTGTGCGTCGGTCAAATCAACCAATGGAAAATTCTGATTATTTCAAAACCATATCCCAAGCTTTCCCCTTCGCCGACGGGACTTACTAACCGGGACCTCCGTCGGGACTGGGGCCAGTGTAATGGTAGCAACGCAATCAAGGGACTCTACGATTTACTCTTGGACGTACCTTAGGAGTTCCTGTCAATTTATCGTTACGAAGGTATGACTTCATTCAACGTGGTGATCAAGCAGCCGCAATGCCCACGAGCCGAATTCAAGCTCGAAGCTTGAAGGTTCTCCCAGGATCCTCTCTGCTCCAAAATGGAGTGAATTGCCGCACGGCTTATTGTCCGCACCCAAAAGGAGCTCGCAGCGCGCAGCGCCACTCGCACGTTGGCGATACCATCATGTGGGGGCACGATCACCCGATGGGTCCTTTGTGATATATTACACACATGAGTGGTGAGATTGACAGGAAACTTCATTGTGCGTGAGACATCCTAGAATGTGAATATTGAATAAACAACACAAGTTACGATTATCCGCACCGACGCGACACTCCGTCGCAATCTGCAATCAAATGCTTCGTGCCACACATTCGTGAGTCAGTATTTCTAGAAGCAAAGCATACAAAACTTTTACCGAGTGGATCTACTAGTCTGCGTCACCTGGCTTGTAGGTATCATGCACGTCGAAATACCACCTTGGTCCCAAGGACATTTCCAACTCTAACGCCTCCTGCACCATTTGGATGACATCCTCTTCATCCTCGTCAATGAGCAGCTTGTCTTCCACCTTGTAGTTGTCATACACTATGACAATCAGCGGGCAGTCTGTGGTGGGTCTAAACGGCCAGCCTAATTCGAGTCCGTACTGGACATGTTGAGACAAATGATCTATCGCCAGCAACACTGTTTCCGGAGAGATGTCGTCACAGCCAATTCCATGTCAAATTGTGCTTTTCGGCGTATCGGTGGAGGACAGCAGCATTAGCAGGAATCGCGAAGTGGACCAAAGTAGGGTTCGGATTTGACTCAGAGACGCGATACTTTTCTGGAAGCTGATCCATGGGAAGACGCGCCGCATAACACTCCTTCAGTCCCTGCATGGACATTAGTTATCACTTTCAACAGATGAAGAAATCGATACAAACAGGATAGGGTTTTCCGTAACGCGCGGTCAGGGACTCAAGTTTAAACAGCTGGGTAGGTATGGCAAGGAGGGAATGGATACTCGACGACTCATACTCTAGCGCGGTTTTCTAATGTGCCAACGAAACACGCCCACGTGATGATTTGGACTAATTCTCTTGGAAGTCAGAGGTCCACCGAGGACAATAGGCCGGAGCTAGTTGCACAATCAAGATGGTTCTGGCAGGCGTCCCTCCATTTATTACATCATGGGCCCGCATACGACAGAATTCATTATCTCGACTCGCGGATCCTAAAGAAAAAATCGGACCCGTGGTACTGCATTCATCTCGGGGGTATTGAGGTGACCGTTTACCGCAAGTCCGCAAGTCCTGTCAAATGCACAGCACGCAGGAGATGGGGGCTATAAATATTGGGCGGCCAGAAATTGAATATCGTGTCCGATGTCAGTGATTCAGTCTGTGAACGTTTGAACGACTGCAAGGTTACTGGGGTTATTTACTGTCACAGACATACCATCCATTCGTTCTGGCGCCATCAAACTTATACTCCAACGGAAAAGTGATGTGTCAGAGTGGATTAGTACTGACACAATGTGGTTAAATCGAAATCAGAAAAGATGTTGCTGACCATCTGCAAGACCTCCAAAGTAACACGTTAGAGCCTTCAGTTTGCTACCCATCCACTCCTCCTCCACCTCCACCATTTCCGCCGCATCTTGGTTCACCGACGGTCTGCCGCCCGTTAATAGCGCTGATATCTCCTCAAGGTTCATATTTCGAGGTAAATAATAGGCCATGTTGTGGGTGATTTTTCGAGTAAGATGGAAGAGATCAACACCGTGAACCGGCTTCACGCTTGCAAGACTGAATTCCGGGTGGCATTCAGGAGAGCCGTCAGTCTGCTCGCCAACGAATTGAACATCGTTTTCTTGTAACAGATAGTCCGGACCTCCCCAAGGGGGACTGAGAAAGACGACGTCGATCGATCGTTTCTCGGTCGACCGTGAAGAAACGTATGCATGCGCGAACGAGATGTAGTCAGCCAGAATGAATTCGATGCGGTCGGCGACACCGTATATGACTGCGTTGTGTCTCGCGAGGGCCAAGCGTACAGGAGATATGTCCAGGGCAATCACTTTTCGAGCAGGATGCACGTCAGTATGGGTGAAAAAGATTCAACACGGGCCCTTACCATGTTCGCACGTCTTGGCAAACGCGATGGCATTTCCGCCGACGCCGCAAAAGGCGTCGAGGATCGTATCGCACCGGCACCGTTCTGCGATCTGGTTCGCGATCAGCTCCGGGGTAATACTGTACCACCCTTCCTCGTCCAGCAAGCATCCTTCGTCATAGAGGGAGAAATAGCGTTTTCGCTGGGAGAAGTCTGCATGGTGAATGATGAGAGCGTATTCGGTGGAGGAGGGGCTCCGTACACTTTTTCAGGTGTTTTGGGACTTGGGAGGCGGCTTCGTAGCGGGGTACAAGGCTCGTCGCGTCGTATGCGTGCCACTGCGGGCCGAGCAATCCAATTTGAGGGGTTTTGCCAGCACCGTCACTCGCGGTGATCGTCATCGTGTTGCATTGGCTAGGCGGTCCTTCGGCAACTTTTTGCGACGAATCCGACGCCGGATTTTGCTGGAACGCTAGCTTGGTGAAATGAGACAAACCTGACAAGTGTTTAGTTTGTTTGCCCATTGGTAGTTGGTGCTAAGCGTTAGTTGACGCGGAGTTGTGTATGTACTAAACGAACGGAAACAACTTGAACTTTGTACAACCTCCACCATCATGACTGCAAACGTTCGCGACCTGTTCAGTGGGACCTTCGATTTCTCATTCAATGTCATTTCAATGTCGACTGGATAGCGATCAGGATCATTTTGGAACGAACTCGGATGGTCTACTCTTGAATCTGGTCTGCGACCAGTATTTTGATTCACGCCGATGACGTTGTTATAAGGGCCCCACCGGTCGCCCGTCCATATAAAATGCGACGATATCCTCGCTCTTCCTCGTCCCTCTCAAGCCCGGCGGTTCCTCAAGCTCAAGTCCAAGGTTGATCTCGACTCTCGCGCACTCAAGATGTTTGCTGTCTCGTTGACGTCTCTTGTCTTCCTTCTCTCGGTTGTCCGTTCGTTGGACGCAATTTCTCTCGCTTCCCCTCCCCGCTCTCGCGTTCGCGCGAGATCTGATGGTTCCGATTCCCCGCGTGTCATCGATGCTACCAACGGCGAGCTTGTGATCGCGAACAAGATGATTGCCCCCGACGGATGGCGCCGAAGGTTTTTCCTTTCTTTTGCAATGCGTCTCGTATTGATGTATGTCCACAGTGCTTCCCTGGCCGGCGGTACCTTCCCCGGTCCCCTCATCAAGGCGCAGAAGGTTCGTGGTCCATCAGTGATCTTGTTATGTACCCATGACAAGCGGTGTGCGACAACAGGGCCAGGATTTTTCCATCAACGTCATCAACAATCTCAAAGACACCACCATGGAACTGACTACTACGATTGTGAGTTTATCAGGCGTCTACTTTGTGTCTGTCTTCTGAAAGGGCATTTACCTCCAGCATTGGCACGGAATAGCTCAGAACAGGTCTAACTGGGCCGACGGCGTTGCTTTCATAACTCAATGCCCGATCGTGCCTGGAGAGAATTTTCACTATCGATTCAATCCTGGAAATCAATCGGGCACTTTCTGGTACCACTCTCATCATGCATTGCAGTACTGCGACGGACTCCGGGGCCCATTGGTAATCTACGACCCTCATGATCCCCATGCTTACATGTACGACGTTGATGATGGTTTGTATACGTCTTTTATCTATTCGGACCGCCTGCCTTACTGACCTTGCTTTCACAGAGAATACGGTCATAACACTTGCAGATTGGTGAGTTGCGCATAAAACTCTAGAATTTCGCTCTTACGTACCTGACTCACCCACAGGTGGCATCTACCCGCTGCGCAACTCAATATACCCTACACTTCCAATGCAACCATTATCAACGGAAAAGGACGTCATTTAGATGGTCCCCAGACCCCTCTTTCAGTTGTCAATGTAGAACATGGCAAACGCTATCGCTTCCGTATCGTCGGCTCATCCTGTGACTCGTGGTTCAACTTCACTATCCACGGTCATCCAATGACGATCATCGAAGTTGACGGTGTGGAGACGGTTCCAGAGCAAGTTGATTGGCTCCCGGTCCTTGCTGGACAACGATACTCTGTCGTGGTTACCGCTAATCAACCAGTTAACAACTACTGGATACGTGCATTACCTAGTCGCGGTAACGATACTTTCATCAATGGGTTGAACTCGGCGATTTTGCGTTACGCTGGTGCACCGGCACAGGAACCAACAACTACGCCGGGACGGATGGTTGCACACTTTGAAGAGAGTCGACTGCGTCCTCTTGAGACCATCCCTGCTCCCGGCGCCCCCGAACTAGGCAAAGCAGATGTTGTCCTCAACCTTGTGGCCACATACAGTAACGACACCTTCTCAATCAACGGAGTTCGCTTCACGGCCCCGCCAGCTCCCGTCCTTCTTCAAATGCTAAGCGGCGCTCGTCATCCCTCGGAATTTCTTCCCAGCGGCAGCGTTTACGAATTACCCAGGAATAAAGTGATTGAAATCAGTATACCCGCAAACGAACTGACGCCTGGAGGTGCTATTGGTGGCCCGGTCAGTACCTTCCGAGGACAGAATTGTTCTGATCATTTACCGAAATTCATCATAGCACGGCATGCATCTTCATGGCGTGAGTCTCTCTCTCTAACAACCGTAGTGACTACTGAGGGACAATGCAGCACTACTTCCATGTGATTCGCACGTCTACTAGCAGCTCACCGAATTTTGTCAATCCTTTGAGACGGGATACCATTTCGATGGGCTCGCAAGCCCAGAATTCCAACACCACAATACGGTTTACGACGAACAATCCTGGCCCATGGATTTTCCATTGGTGAGTATCGGTTGACGGATTCTGGCTACTCATCCTGAGACTTTCTCAGCCATATCGATTATCATCTACATCAGTACGTGCCTTGGTTGATCTTTTTCATTCGCTGACCTTGGTGTCCAGCGGATTTGCTGTGGTGTTGGCGGAGGCCCCTGATGAGGCTGTCATACAACAGAACAGTGTCTTGCCGAGTGCGTGATTAACGTCGTCTCCGTTTTTGGCTAGCTTTTTCTAAACGGCAATCGATGGTGATGTACAGGTAGCTGGAACGAGCTTTGCCCGACGAAGATGCGGGAAGCCGCTGCGCTTTTCAATACGACGGGCCGGTTCGACTTTGCTGCCTTCAATCTCAGTTCTTCTACAACGACGAGCAGTTCCGCGACTGGATCGGGCACGGCTCTGACGGTCTTGGTATCCAACACAGCCAGCCCCGGGGTGACTTCTCCTGCGACGGCTACACTGTTGTCCAGCTCAGCTAGCCTCGGGACAGCTTCTCTTGCGACGGCTAGCTTCCCGTCCAACCCACCCATCCTGGCGACGCCTTCCCCTGGGGACGCTAGCACCGAGCCACCAGTGTTCAGTTCGCTATTCAATAGCCTCACCCTCAACAGGACGAGTTCTGATATGGACTTCAGCACGGCCGTGGCGTTCGCGTTCTCCAATACAACCAGCCTCAACGCCCCTTCCCCTACGGACGTTAACGCCAAGTCACCGACCTTTAGCTCGCTTCCCAATGCGCTCGGCTTCAACACGACGAGTCCTTATACTACGGACGTTAGCACGATGCCTCCGACGTCTAGTTCGTTGTCCAGCTGGTCACACTGAGTAGTCTTTCGTGTGTACCTCCATTATTTGTCTCTTGCTATTGACTGTTTTCCATAGTTTTATGCAGCATACACCAGCGGACGATAGATACAATTATTATTATTGATATTTTTTTCGATCTTAGATTACATTTCTCGCATCATGCTATCATACCCTAGAACCGTCACCATTCAATATTCTAATTTGTCCGCCAGCCACTCTCGCAATCGGTTAACTCTAGTATAAAACATACAGTATTCTTATTCGGGGTTGTTCCCGTTACTTGCGGTTGACAATGCATTGCCGTTGGCAGTGGTAACCTTATTTCAAAAGAGTAATTTATAACCCCAATTGGTGAGCGAAAGCTGTGTGTGATTGATCTTTTAGGGTGCATCTAAGATCAGTGGAGACGGAGCATGTGATGGCTGGCACGGCCGGTTATCGACATGTTCGATCGTAAAATCACAGTCGTGGTGGATTCCGTGAGCTTATGCAAAGAGTGAAAAGCGAGAGTGTGCCTAACAGGTCTCTGAGAATGAATCAGAGGATAGGGGGAGATTGCGCCACCGACATCAGCGCGGGCCGTTGATAAGAAATCAGGGAAATGAGTACTCTCGCCTATCAGAATTTCATCGATTGCAGGTGCCTGGGTTTGCGGGTGACGAGCTCCATTTTTCCTGAAGTACCTTATGCGCTCTATCATTTCTGTCGGTAATGGGATGACGGATCTATATGATTGTGGGACAGGTGGTGGGCCTGCACCCTGGCAGGGTTTCATCGATTACCATGGACCGTGTCGCTCGTACTGCAATTGATACGGGACTGGGAGTCGCTACGGCAGCCTCCCGGTCACATAGTTGTCTAATGGTGCAACTTTCAAAACGGGTCCAACTCACTGACATACCAGCGACCGCTCATCGAACATAATGACAATACAATGACTCGAATGCGCATCCTCAGGGACCTTTTCTTCGTTATGCGACGTTGCGTCAAAGACAAGTGGGGAGTAGAGGCTTTCGTCAACGCTGCGATCTAGTGGACTAGACTGTAAGGCAGTACCGTGACAATACTAAGGTCGCATACCAGCATCGAGCCGAATTTGAACGTCGGTTCCGACTACATGACCGACGGCGGACCATCCGCTTCTTGTCCACATGCTTGCGAACTTTCATTTTATCATGGGCATTACTATGATCAAACATTGGGAGAATTCCCCGGCGATTAGCATGGTGCTAAGAGCCGTTCACGAGGCAGAAGGCGGTACAACGGCCGCGGTTTGCGACTTTGGACGGCTCCGTTTAACTGCCACTAACCAACGGTTCAACCGGTTCGAAGAACGTTGAACGAGTTCTTCTGTGATTAATAGAACGGTGCTGGGCGGCGTCCGTCGTCTGCGAAAGGAATGGAGATGAGGATGGAGTGGTAGTTAGGTACGGTACAACAGCTTGAGTTTTCTGCATGGCGCCGGCTCGTTCCCTTGACCAATCAGCCGACTTCCGAGGGCCAAGACACAGGGCCTAGACTGCCAAAGTCTGACGTGAACGTGGGTTGAGGCAATTATTTTTC
The DNA here is from genome assembly GCA_038089755.1 of Leccinellum rugosiceps. NCBI lineage: Eukaryota > Fungi > Basidiomycota > Agaricomycetes > Boletales > Boletaceae > Leccinellum > Leccinellum rugosiceps. The sequence goes on along the minus strand of JBBPLL010000602.1, from coordinate 865 downwards.
TGCGCCACCATGCGCTCAGATCAAACTTTGGGCGAGTTCGCCGTTGATGGGCTTCAAGGTACTTGATTGGGATATGATGGATGATGATATTGGATTGCATATTCATAACCCGGAACCACAGGGACAGCGATGGGCGCTGTCTTGGAATGGCTTTGCATTAAGATGCTTGGGCGGGTTACTTCAAGTTACGGAAATGTGGAGGTAAAGTTCACACGGGCTAAGCGAAGATGCTGTGTCTAGCGGGGTTGACAGGCCGATACTATTACGTGGTTCGAATCGATTTATTGGAGCCCTGATCGATATCATGTGTCACACTGGCGTTCCCATCTGAATTCGTTGCTGCGGCGACAACTTGGTTGCGGTGGTCTCGATTTCTTTTATCACCAATCACCTCCATGTATCCAGCAAATGACTGGGATTGTTGTCCATCGAGGGTCCCAGTCAATCGCGGAGTCTAAGGAGGTGGTGGCGTGCCGCTCTGCCACTCAGCGCCCGGCCGCTTGTTCTTGAAGGAAACCGAGAATTGACTCGATCAAATGACAGATGGGCCTATAACAGTTACACACGATAAATCAGTCGAAGCCGCCGCCCAGGTCAGTCCGCAATTAGTTTTACTGGCGTTGCGCCGAGTGCTCGCTACTACTAGAGTCTAGAGGAGGGCCGCGACGTGTCGCTCTGCCAGTCAGCGCCGCTTGTTCTTGAAGGAGAGAATTGAGAAATGACTCAAATAAGTACACATACTTGGGCGCCAGCTCAATGCTATACCCGTCAAGATCGGTGGCACCAAGGGCACGGTCGCATCATGTATGACCATTAATTCATTAGCCCAAACAATATGGAGCTAACCGCGCCGCCGCCGGAATTG